>KZ111535.1:369460-562634 GCA_002120315.1 Hypoxylon sp. CI-4A
CCCCCCCCCCCCCAAAACACCTTGGTAATTACCCAACAGCTCGAGGCAGGTCCCAAACGAAGCCACATGCAGTTATCATGCAACTTCCATCGCCCCTATTTGATCCTTCGCCCCTCGAGAGAGACAATATCGACAGGGCCCCCAAGGGGAAACTGAATACATACCTAACCTACCTATGTATCCGGGAAGACTGACCGACAATGGCTGACCATGAGCCCGCCTTGTCTACCTTAGGTAGGTCGGCAGGCATATCAACTGCTGTGCAACCAATGGTAATGTAATAATAAGCTCAACCCTTTCCAACGGAATCTCGAGGCTGTCGTATATGCCAATCACGACCCTCCCATTTATGTTTGAAATAGCGAAGCCGGGCCTGAATCAGCCGACTTCAGAATCCATTACGTAGCTCATAAGACTCCGGCTTGTGATACCACAAGGCTTCTACTTTTCACTTTATTATGTACTATTGGTATTTCCACCGCCTGCCCCGGCGTGAGCGCATACCTGTATATACAGTGAGTCAATCACACGCATGAGATCTATGCACCCATCATGATCGCTATGTGATAACTGGTCCTCATCTCATGAGTAACCTAATATCCATCGGAACTGGCTTCCAAGCTATCCTGGCCTTCGGTTAGTGCCTTACCTGGCACCCTGACGGAGACGCCGTTTGTTTATCGCTCTCCACTGCTCAAGGGCCAGACCCATACGATATGTCTTATGCTGACTAGCTTGCGTGTGTAACAGGTACAAAAACCATTGCAGTCGGGTTGTTCTGCCCGGTTTACCTTCTGCAAGATCCCTGGTGATGTTGTGGAGCAGCGCTCGCAGGGCTGCTGTTGGTATCACAGTGTGGCGGCTACTTCTGAGATAATCGATGCATTGCGAGATTAGTCTCAGGGATGTCCTAGACGAGATAGTCGGTGACATAGCGAACGCAACCGCTGCTTTAGTAGCCTTCATTATATCTCTCTGCGATATATGTCGTCTACGCCTTCGCCTATCTCTTGGTGGTCTCTTGATGCGCAAGGCTTTCAGAACGTCATTTTGCCTCAGAGATTGGGACCTCGTCAAAATGCTCAAGACTTCAGTCGAAAATCTGCTTTCCCAGAAATCTGACCTGCCAGTCGAGCCTTTTTGAGTTCTTCCGTAAAGAATAAGAATATCCGTGGCCAACATAGGCTGTCCCCCTTTTATGGCAAGAGTCGCTAGAGGGGTTGCCTTGCTCTTTATATGATCTCGAAATGTTTTGGCGAGATGCATGACGTCTTGCTCACGGCCAAGTTGGTAGAGAAACGTACAAAAATCCTTAATATGGTCGAATTGGCCTGTTTCCCATAGAGCCAAACTGAAAAGACCATATCGATCAGAATCAGCCTTGCCTCGCATGCCTTGGAGTTTATGGTGCATTAGCTTCATGTCTTTAATCGAAGAGCGGCGCTTGGCCAGGTACATTTCGCAAATTTCCCTTCTGGTAAGGGGCTTGACCGTTTTACCAGCCTCGAGGACAGTACACACTCGTGTTAAGTAACTCTCGTCCACACCTGGTATCCTGGCTAAAACCTGAAGCCAGCTCAAGCGCATTTGAGTGTAATTTGGATTTTCAGATTTTCTGTATGTCCAAACATATTGAGTAATATCTTCAAAAATTTGTCGATGAGTAGTTGGGTCGAGTTTCTTCAATGGTTCGGCCATCTTATTAACCTGCCTCACCAAGGATGAACGCTTCATGTCACACCCCGAAGCCATCAAATAGACACGCAGGTTTGCTAGTATTCCAGCAGATACCCCGCTCAAGTAACTGTCCGGGATGCGAGACATGGCTTGCGTAAAAATACGGATACTATTCATCCGTAACTCGGAAATCTTCTGCAGGACACGATCCCAAGCAAGACAGTCAAGGTAATTTTGATCGGAAATTCCACGGCTAGATAAGCCTATGATGGTCGCCGCGAGAAGATTTAAACTGGCTTTGTTAAATACGTATTCTGAGGACACCTGAGAATGAACGGGAAGCTCGCTGAGACCATGCGGAATGCCGTCCAGCACAGTGCAAATAGCGTGATCAGAGAAAAGCCCATGAGCCAAAGTATCCTTCCAGCTATCACAGAATTTGGAAAAGTTTGGCAATATTTCTGCAGTTTCGCTTGAAGTTGAGTCTCGAAGAAAAGAATCCAGGGCAGTATTGATGACTTCAGACGGGGTGCTTTTAACATCCCATATTAATGTTGGTGACGGTCGGTCCGCGGCCTCTGGTATATCGATCGTACCCTCCACAACGCCCCCTAGGTATTCGGCAAGAGGCGGGTTTATGTTCATCGCTGTCGTTGCAGGTTCGGCAGGGGTCCCGAATAGCCAGTTCAACATAGATCGAGCCGGGCTATCATCTTCAGCAGTTTCGGTTTTATGCTGTCGATATCGTTCGTCCGGTGACGATGGGGGCTTCCATTGCCATTGTGTCAAATCCGCTAGATTTTCAAGTCCCCATAGAGGCGACGCAGAGTGTGACTGTCCTAGGTTTAGTTCTGCCATGTGCCTTTTCCCCTGGCGTCTTCTATTCTCCATCGGACCGGGGACGGAGGAGCCATATCGCGCGACTGTCCTTGAATTTACACAATATCGTTCAAACGCCGTGACAAGGAGGGCCTCAGGTATCCATACACTATCATTTTGCGAAAGGAGGTGACGATGAGCGACTCGGCGGCATTGCGAAGCCAAGGTGGGAGTCATGGGTGGAGAAGCGAAGAGGAGGGATGAGAAGCGCGTATCCTCCTTTCGATCATGAGTAATTCGGTGGTCGTCGTATTTAAATCATTTCGGCTTGTCACAATAGGTGTGGTTAGGGTGCGGCTGGAACGACGAAGAGTACCACTCTGAGAAATATTTAACCTTGAAAGGACGGCGGAAAGCTAGGCAGAATTGAGGTTCCAAAGTTGGAGCTTCGTAAAATCAATTGAGGCCATCTTATTGGTCATTTTAACTTTGTATCCACTAAAGATTTCTACAGGGGTTCATCCCACCTGCCCACCAAAGCTACAGTTAGCGCGGTAGCAGAGTTAGAACGTTAGAACACATCGCGGGGTCAAAACGGAACACCTAAGACGCCTTCATCAACAACTCCCCATTGCATTTAAAGCTCTCCTCGCTATTAACCATGGCTCATAATTTCGAGCCATTGACCAATGACCTTTTCTTGAGGACAGCACGTGGTATGCATCTATTCTCACAGCAACTATCGCAAAGTTATATTAATTCAAGCTTTTGCATACAACAGGTGAAGATGTAGAACGAGCTCCGATATGGATCATGCGTCAAGCTGGCCGGTACCTACCGGAATACCACGAAGCCAAGGGTAATCGCGATTTCTTCGAGTGCTGTCGGACCCCTGAGATCGCATCTACCTTAACTCTGCAACCAATTGAACGATTCGCCGGTCTGCTAGATGCCTCGATCATCTTCTCCGATATCCTCGTCGTACCCCAGGCTCTTGGTATGGTTGTCGAGATGGTAGACAAGAAGGGGCCGCATTTCCCGAATCCGCTGAAGTCGCCTGATGATGGTCAATACGAAAAGGTGCTCAACAAGGATGTGGATGTCGCAGCTGAGCTAGATTACGTCTACAAGGCGATAACGCTGACGAGGCAGAAGCTGAAGGGTCGCGTACCGTTGATTGGTTTCTGTGGGGCACCTTGGACTCTATTCTGCTACATGGTAGAAGGCGGCGGGACGAAACTCTTCATCGAGAGCAAGAAATGGATATATCGATATCCCGACGCGGCCAAAGCCCTCCTCCAAAAGATCACTGAAGTCTGTGTCGAGTATCTGGCTTTGCAGGTCCAGGCGGGAGCCCAGGCAATTCAAGTCTTCGACTCTTGGGCAGGTGAACTCTCGCCGTCGACGTTCAAGAAGTTTAGCGAACCTTACCTGGCTTATATCTCGAAGAATCTACCAAAGAGACTGAAGGAATTAAGCTTAGAACCAGTACCTATGATCGTCTTCCCCAAGGGAGCCAACTATGCGCTAGATTCCGCCTGCAATCTAGGTTACGATGTTGTAGGATTAGACTGGCAGATCGACCCCGCGGAAGCCGTCAAGATTCGTGGTAACAGGAAGGTTGTGTTCCAGGGCAATGCGGACCCCGGAGTTCTATATGGCTCAAAAGAGTCTATATCTGAGACAGTGAAGGAAATGGTTGAGGGCTTTGGGGGCGGTAAAAAGGGGTGGATTGCCAATCTCGGCCACGGCATTACCCCCTTTGTGAATCCTGAGGATTTGAGGTTCTATCTCCAGGAGATCCAACGATTAACGAGTAAATGAAAGGATTTAACCCCAAAATATTGTATATATCTTCTATCGAGCTTGCCTATTGACCAGGGAAGCTCTTATCAAGATCTATCCAGCTCCTGAAATATTGTTAATACCTTATCAAATATAACTCAAGTAGATCAAAACTTACCATGAGACAATCCAAGCCACCTTTCCACCTAAACTCCTACAAACCGCTTGACTCTGGGGGTTGTCCGGCGCCACGTCCGCCCAGCAATGCACATCGTCGTCATAATCCTTCAAGCAGTCCTTCAAAATCTTAACCGCCACGACTTTTGCAAAGCCTCTTCCACGCCATTCTTCCTCGCAATGCAGACTGCTCAAAGATGAATCTGGTCCAAGCAGGGCCCACGCAATAGGCGTATCGTCATCACGATAGACAGCCATACTCCGGAGCAAAACGATAGTCCGCCTATGACCACCAAATTCATTAGTGGCATATAGGCACAGCAGAAGACAAAGGCGAAACGTACTCAGTCCTCCTAATCTTAGTCCGAGAAAGCATAAGCGGAATATCGCCTCTCCGAACAGCCTCCCAACGCATATCCGCCGCCAGCGGACTCGACACCTCGGGCAGGGAGTCCAAGCGAAAGATCCACTTGTCAAAGACGCTCACGGACGCAAACACGAGGCCCTGGTTCAGCAGCGCCAGCCTCAACGTCTCGCTCAGCGTGCCGGCCAGGATCGTGGAGGACGACTGCTTCTCTTCCTCCTTCTCTCGTCCGGCATAGTACGCGTCGCGCTGGCGCCTCACCTCCGCGAGAACCCTGCGCGCGCACCGCGCCGCGGTCTCTTTGTCTCGTTCGTTCCGCCGCTCTCCCTCGCGGCCGAGCGGCGCGGAGGAGGACGCGGCGAAGACCAGCGCGTCCGGACGCCGCTCTAGCGACGAGTACAGCCACATCTGCGTCTCGGGTCCCCGCGAGAGGTCCAGGTACGCGGCGGCGAACGGCGCGTCGCCTGGGAAGTCTGCTGTGAGCTGGACGGAGGAGGAGGAGGAGGAGGAGGAGCCCGAGGCGAATAGAATCCGCGCGTGCTCGGTGATGCCCCCCAGGAACCGCGTGAACCGCATGCGTCGCAGCAGGGGCAGCGCGTACGGCAGGTGGTGCGTTCGCAGCAGCGTTTCGAGCTCTGCTGGGGGCTGGGTGTAGATTGCTACGTCGGGAGACATCTTTGTGGTGATGACGGATGCTTTTCGCCCTACCTCCTTTTAAGCTAAGTTGTTCACGAAAATGTGGGAGAAGAGGAAAGGCGAATATAAATACTATACAGGTAGGTAGGTACTAGGTGGTATTCTTTTCAAAGCGGGTCGTCCGAATTCTCTGTCGTTACCATCGCCGGATCCCGGATCCCATTGTGACTCAAAGTAACTTCCGCGGTCGGAAGTGGTTTACGGCGCCGAGTTGCGATCGCATCGTAGGTAGAGTCGATATTATTAGATTGTAACTCATTTGAATCTCGCTATTTGTGCCGTGAGCTTTTTTTCTTTTCTTTTTCATACTCGATTACCTACTTAGGTTCTCATTGAGAGGAATTATGATACCTGTTGTTTTTTTCATGACTTGCGGGTGATTTAATCCCCATCATGAGCAAATAGTTCCGCGGACGATGGACGGCGACCCGGTCACCACAACGGTGTCGTGAGGATTGTTGGCGCTTCTACCATGCGAGCAATTCTTTATCCTCTCAGTTAACCACATACTTACCCAGGTATTGATGTATACCATGACAAGGCTCTATCATTCCGTGAAACGAGGTATACCCTAAACTAACACAGCATAGAGATAGGGGTAATTCTAAAATAGGGGGCAATACGTGTCAGTTCAGTTCAAAGGGGAATAAATGATTAATATAGTTTTTTACTTCTATGGTACACTCTATCGAAAAGAAATCGGGTTGAAGGAAAATAACTTCAATGGGGGATATTGTCGAAATATTTTTTTAAAAGAAAAGAAAAAGGAAAAGAGAAATGGAAGGGACTGAGCATAGTTTCTTGTGAAAGCTGCTATTCCAATGATCCTTCTCCCTTTTTTACCCCTTATTTTGACTGACTCCTTTATTTCCCTAACTGCCACTTGATAATATAGGTATCGACTTCGGTCAGTTTGAATACGATGTTATCCATATAATGATAATGATGTGCCAGAGATCTGCATGAGAGAGGTAGGTAATTAACTACCTATCTAATAAGCTTTCTGTTCCCCTTTTTCTCTTCATCCCCCTATAACATCTGCAACCAAAAAGCAGTCCCAGAACTCCATGCTCGCCTAAGACCAAGGGCTCTAGCCTTCATAGTGGTATATCCGAACAAGAAAAAGCCACTGCAAAACCAGTGACAACATGCACTCCCCATATTCTTTTTCCGAAAAGAAAAACGTTTCAGTTACCAGCTCACTAGCTTCTCTTCCCCCTGAGAGCATTCTAGGCCTTCTTGAAGAATTCCTTAGCCTTGGCCGCCAAACCGTTCGTCCCATTGGAAGGGGAATGGCGGTGGGAATGCACTGTGTTGGAGCCGTGGTTCTCGGCGCCGGCCGCGGCAGGACCATCTCCGTTTGTCTTCGCGATCTCGGCCTCCTCGCTGCCTAGTCGGGCTACATTGGCTGCTCCGCCGCGTCCTACGTGTGTTGCGCCGTGACTGAGTTGTCGCTCAATACTAGTATTTCCTATATTAGCTACGAGTGTCTTATCCCCCCCATTTTCCAGAATGTAGCAAGCAATGCAATTCTAGGATGGGAAAATCGGTGTTACTCACGGCCCAACGTCTTGCCGCGCTCGCGTCTCAACGGGATCTTTATTCGGCGCCATGTTTCCAGAGCCTCCTCGTCCTGTGGTGACGACTGGGGTCTTGAGTATCGGTGTCTCGAGATCGGTAGGTTGGATCTTGGGGGATTTGGTCGAGTCGGCGATGTTGCCGGCGCCGCCTCGGCCGGTCGAGGTCATTTGCCCCGTCATTCTGGAGCACACTTTTGAGATGGGAAAATCTGTCTGTTGGTCCGTCCGATCGTGACTAAAATTGCAACTGAGAAGGAAGCGCAGTCGCCCTGATGCGGAGTCGAGTCTTCGGATGTACAAAGAAGAGAGACGAGAATAGAGTTTAGAACAAAGAGGTGCTTTTGCGTTGTTGATAAATAGGATGTACCTTCGTGCCAGACACCGGACGTTTCCTCGCCACAACTCTGGTGCGACTGTCTTATATTAGAAGCTTTGTGACAAGGAAATCCTGAAAAGGAAAAAAAATCTTGAAGGTAGAATGACTATTTTATTATGGATACATCAGGGTATCGATCTACTTAGCATTTACGTGGTACTATTTTTGATCATGAGACGCAAGAAAAAAAAGATTTCTCAGCTCCATCTAGAAAAAAAGTAACAAATTCGAATGTGAACTCATTAAGTCTAGTTAGTTAGTTAGGTAGTTACATCACTGGTAAAAATGCAGCAAGTTCGTGAAGGTCCCACCGTCAAACCGGGCTGGCCGTTTAGAGCCAAGGGATGAGGTAACTAAGACGTAATAGAAACCATGGGTTCAAGCACCTTTCCTCTTCGTCGATGGTGTCATTCTTGAATTTTATTCTTGGCTAGGTAACTATTGCCATTGCCATTGCCACTGCCATTGCCATTGCCATGCACTATCTAAACATGTATCTATCAATTATTAGTTACTGACATACATATTTTAGGTAAATTTCTAAACAAGTTTACGGGATAGATGGCGTTTCAATTCCCACAATAGATATCGTAAGCGTCGAACATAGACGGGCAGACATGGCATGACAAGGACAGCCTTATCAAGAATGGTCGATCTCTTGTCGTGAGGCGACTAAGATAGTTCTAGTAGATCTGCTAGTAGAGTCTAGGCGCCTTACCGGAGATGCGGTTCCTTCCCCAGATCTATCTGAGCTGGATTGAGTTGTGATGAAATTGATCCGATTCGTGTATGTTGGTTGGTCGATATGCTGTTTGGTATTATCGAAATAAATAAATAACCAATATCGAAAGTCATGATAAACATATACATAAAATGAATGAGTCAACTTACAGTATCGTATCATACGTACCTAGATAGGTGGTAGTATACGGAATATACTAACCTATAATGACCGGTCCGAACTCGCATCTTCAGAACGTCGATCTAATCATACTTCTGATACCAGACCAAAGATTCCCTGTTAATATTGATGTATGCTGTTTATTGCTGACGTGGATATTAGTACCAATTGTGTCTTGGGTGACATCTTAAGCTTTCGGGACGACAGACCGGGGCGCATCTGCCATCCCAACAATAAGGTAAAGTTGCACAAACCTTCTACATCCTACCACATCATCGGGCCAACCCAATTCAAGATAGAATACCTCAAGTCCTGTGTTTAGATTGTAATTCTCCCTTCTCCTTCGTTCATGACCTATAGAAACCTCAATAGAATATAGACGTATATGGGAAGATAATGGGCAATATTCAGGATAATTTCCCCAGTCCAATATTCTGAAAGATAGCATATATCGTCCAAGTAGTCACCGATGACGGAAATTAGGTATTCACCACAGTTACACGGAAAGCTTACAACATATCTCATGATCCAATGACGCGCATATCTTCTTTTTAAATTCATCGCTTCCATACATCTGACTGTGCTTATGGTGGGTGATGGTGCAGAACCAAATCCTCGGTTCGCAAATGTGAACGTATTGGAAACCTAGCCCGCTAAATCTTAAGGCTGAGCTGGTCATTTTTTCTCTTCTCATATTCCCCTTTCCGGCTACCTGATCTCGTTTTCTGTTGGCGTTGAATCGGCCTTCTTTATTCCCTCGTTGGAATTTGAAGCCTCTTTTCATATCCAGCCGTATACCTGCCGCGGGGTATACGACAGCACGTGCTGCTAAAACCACATCGTGATGTGGCGGGTGGTCCTCTTCCTCGGGCCAAGGTGGCCGAGCATGGCGCTTATCATCCAGCGGGGTCAACTTTGTACATATCCGAACAAAGGCTGAAGATGAAATCTAGTTGTCATCCTCGTCGTCCGATCCTCGGCCCTTGTTCCCCTTTCCATCCTGTCCGTCCTTTCTAATGGGTATTTTGACTCCTTGTACGGCAAAGCATTTACTGAGAGCGGTACTCTCGCAGACTCCTGGGAACTTCTTCGCCGAGTATACTTGAAACTTCTCGCTGAAAACTTGCGCTAGTACCGGCGCTCTGCCTCTGTTTAATAGTTCTGCATCGCTTCCTCCATTGGAAGTTGCGTCCGGTCTTCGGAGGTTGATAAACGAGAATCGCAATCTGCATGTTCCTGTAAGCATGTGGCGAGTGGCTCATGCTTGGCAACTTACCTGAACCAGCCTTCTGTCCGCACACTTAAATCTTGTAAGATGAACCAGATTCCAATCTTATCCGTGGGATCCGTAAGACGCGATGCACTGGCAGCAAGGCTGCCAATAAGATTCCTCGTGTACATGCCGTTTGGCGACTGTGGTCCCATCAGACGATGTTGCGTCATCTGGTGGCCCGGCATCTCCTGAGAGAAACGAGGTCCGAACATTGGCTGAGAAGGCAATTGAGGCACACCTGGCACCATGTCGTTTCGGTACCCCCCACCGGGATAACCATATGGCTGGGGCTGTGGTGGATAGCCGTATCCTAGACATAGAGTGAGAAACAGAACCACAGGACGTGCAAAGCTCGGGACTTGTTACCTTGGCCATATGGGTCTGGCTGGTAAGAGGGCATTGCATGAGGGTAGCCCGCATTAGGTTGCTGGGCATAATCGCGGTTTGACGGTACGATGGACTGGTATCCATAGCCCCCTGTTTGATTTCCTTCGATCACTTCTCGGAAAGAGGAGGCCTGCGTAGATGAAATTGACGGCGACTGTTGAGAATGTTTGACAAGATTGACCTCCTTGTCACCATTTTCAGACCAGAGATCGACGTGCAACACATAATGCTGATGCTCAACCTCGCTGACTCAAGGTTAGTTCCGGCTCAGGTTTACAGAGTGAGAGACCGCGTTTCACGTACTTGCAATCTACTTCTTTGCCTGTAGTTTTATCCATTACCACTAGTCTTATACATGGTGGAGGGGTAATAGGTCGTCGATCCTACTTGGTATTAGCTTTCAATCAGCAGACAAACGGCTGACAGGGCCCGCTCACTTTGTCACCAAACCCGCACATTCTTGCCCTCAGGGGTTGTTGGACAACCTCAAGTCTATACCGCCCGTAAGTCTCACGAAGCTGACATTTGTGAAACGCAAAAGCGATTCTGGGGGTTTTTGGGATTACCTGTATTTCCTAGTTGCGTCGGTACCCTCGATCGGTTGCGGAGCCGGTTTGTCTTTCTCTTCAGCGCCAGGTTTAGCAGTAAGTTGGTTGGAACCTGGGCCACCGACACCGTTCTCTGTTGCGCCAAGGTCGCCAGCGCGATCTCTAGGTCCGGGCATGGTTGGCGGGGCCATATTTGTTCGTGGAGGGGGCATATTCGCACGATGAGGATTCGTTATAGGATCAGGTTGCTGGTAGTTGTAAGGCATAGGAGGAGGAAGCTGGGCGTAGCCTGGATGGTGCGCAGATGGGCCAGGCATCTCGGGCGGGAAGGCCTGTGAGTGGTGGACTGGCGGTGCTGGATATCCTGAACTCATAGTGTCTGAATTTCTTTCTTTTTTCTCTCTCCCTTTCTAATTACTCTTAGAACTCTACGTTACTCGCGCGGTCAACTTCGGCGCGCGTCTCTTGCGCCCAAGAAGTTACCAGCGGAAAATCAGTAATAGGAACAGACGAGGGGTGATTGAGCGGTCGGTCGAGATCGAAGGCGAAAGCGAAGAAGGATCGAAACACAAAATTATGCGGTACTCGACAAACGGCAAACGGTCAAGGTGGAACGGCTATCCTCTAATAAGGAACTTGAGCACTATATACGTAGATGCAGGGCGATTGGTAAGATGCTTAGGTTCATGCGACCAAGCACTAAGGGTACCTCAGCGGTGGACCAGAGGCGGGTAACCCACAGTTTACCTTGCCAATGGAACCAAGACAGCGTGTAGTTTGGAGCGGGGGAGGCAAGCAAAAAAAAAAAAAACAAATTAAAAAAAAAAAAAAGAGTACGGATTAGATCGGACGGTTATGCTGGAGATTGCTGTCAAAGTTTGTTTACTATGCGGTAGAAATAAGGTGGGATGATTTGACTGTCGAACATGGAAAAACGTGGTTGGAGAAAAAAAGCATTGGATGTAAGACAAGTCCCGCCCAGACTGTTAGGGGACCTGTTGTGATCAACTGGGAGAGGCGCAAACTTTATTAAAAGCAAGAAGCTAGGAAGCGCCACCAGCCGATTGGAGGTAAGGGTACAACTTCAATTACTGGAGGCACGTTAGTTTATCGAGACAGCCGTGAGGTGGGGGACTGGCACCCAGTCTGCACCCAGTCTTTGGTTTGTCAGAGGCTAGCTAGGTAAGGCTAAGGTAAGGTAGATTAGCGTATTTGAGTGGATTTATATGCTCTAGCAGTCTAGTCAACAGCTTACCTGTAGTGGATTAGTGGACTCGCAAGCGGCTAGCCCCTTGCCAATGTGCTACGACTGGAGCCAGGAGACCCCGGAAAAGGCATGCATCGGAACATTTGAAGGTTAGCACAGTCTTGGGTTGCTAGCTCGAACGAGTATGTGAAGGGGCCATTAGTTGAACGGGATATGCCTGCTAAGATGGAATTTACTTTGGAAATCATGATGCCTATTAATTGTCACTATGCGATAACTACCTACTTGAAATTGAAACAAAGGAAGAAAAAAAAAAGACGAAAAGTCTAAAATAGGATAGTTAAAAACAGTGCTTAAAAGAGCTAACTACGTACCTACGTAATCGAAAAAAAACCGTAAATATAAGAGTTGCATCGTGTTTGTAGTCATCCATCGCTGAAGAAGTGGCAATGGAAAGAACGTCCAAGTGATTGGGTGCCGTCTATTCGGAGCCGATGACCATGTACTTGGGTACATGTTACTGTCCTTCCTAAAACATCAACTTGCTAATAAATCAATCATCTGTAAGAAAGAAAAAGTGGCCATCATAGATTGTTTCTAATACCTCCTCAGCGCTAAGGGGATATTGATCAACCATCAAATGATCATGAGAAGACATGAATCATGGCTACAAAAGGCATATATCGATTACGATACGGTAACGGTATGGTACGCATAAGACTAATATCACCAAAAAATACCTCCAGAGTCATATCTCGGTTCGGCCTACCCTGCCATCTCGGGATGAGGTGAAAATAAGCTCTGGGGATTCTCATGCTTGTGTTGCACGGATTCAATAACCAAGTCGTTAAAGGATGGCTCGTGAACATACGTCACGAAAATATCATATCCATGGGGCTATCCAGGTGATCATCTCTTCTACCCCTTAGTGCTATATTGCTGATCGTATATTCGCAGGACTCGCAGACTCGTACGATGATTCTTGATAATGCTGGTTATTCTTGACTAAAAGAAAACCTCATCTGATCATCTCGTCGAGAATACATGTGCTTCCATGCCTCAATAACTCGGCCGAAAATCACTCCTGCGGCTGTACCTAGTACTATATGCAAAGCCTAGGGTTCGCGGAGCAAAGATGTGACGACTATGTTGCATTAGCCAGTTAGGACTTTACTAAGTAGGACTTTTTGACATTTTTCTCTTCTGCTTTTATTTGTAATCTCCAGGTAATTCATTCACGAACTTGGCTTTTCTCCCCTTTCTTCCCTTACTGAGTTAGCTTTTCGTCCCTCGGCTTCCCAGATCGATCCACCCTGCGATGTAGGGGGGACCAGCTCCAAACGACAGGGTCGGCGTTCAGGGTGCTGCCACTTAGGTAATAATAGCAAAGGGCATCGCATCCCTTGGTTCGCTTCCAGAGCCCCGCATGCATAGTACATGCAGCATTGTCATGCTTGGGCTCTTCTCTGCTCCCCCCTTCGCATCTATGTACATATGTTTGGGATCGCCAGTCACGGCTATCTCGACATGGACACTGATGGAGCATCTGATGACGTTGGCTTATTATCAACACTGCCCGGCTCTTTGGAACCAGAGCTTCGGCCTATCGACGCGAGAACCTGGAGACTGGACCCCAAGTCGCCGCGGATCTGAGTCGCGGATGGCGGAGCGGTGTTTTCTTTGGGGCACGGGACTTGATCGCCTATCCCACCGTTGCGTCGATGTTACCTGGCTATCTCGGGCCTTGTCTACCGAGTACCACAGTCTGGGGTTTCTGTCGTCTGTCAGATTCTCGCTTGACTCGAATCTCCCTGTCGTTGAATAAGGTTTTCCGTTGCTTCTCCGCGCCATACTTTGTCTATCGCATCTTATTTGCTGTGGCCAGAACTGGATTTGGTTCAAGATCTCGAGTCTTCAACAACACCCTTTACCCCCCCTTGTCTATCAACTTGCACAAGGCATAATTCATCAACCAAGCCCCTCTTCTCTTTTTCCATTTCTGTTGTCAACAAATACAAATACACTTCATTCGTACCCCTCTACTGATACCTTCAATATCGCATTGCATCCCGAACCACCCCCGACTCTCGAAGGTCACGATCCGTGATTGGCAAGCGGTGGAGATCAGGCCCCAATGGCACCCTTGTTGAAATTTGATCTCTGCTTTAGTTGGTTGATGGAAGGCCTCCGACTATAGCAGAAACTGGAGCTCAAGAGTTATTATTTCTTCGTCTACCTATATCTATTATCCGTTTGATGCTAGACTGGATCCCTACCTATCCTCTCGCAATTTCTTGCCTACTCCACTGTTTCCCGCTCTGGCGCCGGGGCCTTCTACTAGGTAGATGTCTCCTACTTTAGCGTCGAGGGCGTCCCGCTGCCATTGTAGATTTGGATGGACGGGTTGGCGGTCAGTCGATCCACGCAAGGATCCACGGGCGACACCAACACTGCTACCATCATCTCTCTGCCTTACCTCGCCCAGCTGCCCAGCTCGCACAACATCTTTATTTCTTCCCATCCAAATGGAGGGTCTAAATGGAAATAGACACACAACACGTTACCCCCTTTACCCCAATGCATCCACCATTGACACATCAAGTACCATAACCCAGAAGAAAAAAAAAAGATTCGTCATCCTTGAAACATATACGTTAAGATCGGCCATATTAATGCATCGTCTTTTTTTTTTCCCGGCCTCGTCTTGGTTCACTCTGTAGATCGGCCGTTACGAGTCAGGCATGAACCGATATACTACGGCGCCTTACTTGGGTTACGTTTCCAAAACGCTGCATATTGGCAGCAGTAATGCTACTAGCATGTAGCAACCGTACCAGCGCCAAGTGCTATAACAATCATGCGTGCAAAATACATCGGCCGCGCCGTGCCGTTGGATTTAAACCTTGAACGTTGCAACGTAGGTATGCATTTCCTGTAGGCTAGCCAGCTTTACGACAACGCGATGGCACTATGACTTTCCCTTTTTCATGCTCTCATGCTCTCATCCCTCCCGTCGAGCTGGTAAGGTGCTTACCGCCTATCTTCTTTCTCTTCTGCCTGCGACGCACGTCTTTCCCATACATCTGGTCTTTGCGTTACACCGGTAAGGCCGAGGCGAACTAGTCGCCTGTGTTCAATGAACCGCCAAATCGACGATACTACTACTACCGAACCCCATTGCGGCAATTCATCGTCGCCCAAGGCTCCAACAAGCCCACTACCAGCACGGCGGTTCTTCTAATTTCTTAGTGTATTATTTCCGTATTCACTCTCTCGCATACCTAACCCTACATGATGTGTCCAACATTATATACTATGTTAGGTAAGGTGGTTACGTGTAAGTAGGCATGTCAAGGGAAGGGAAGGGATGGATGAATGAATGAATGAAATGGACACTGGAAGCCAGCCCGTTTCCGTCATATCGTGTGAAACTCACCTAACGCTGGCTAAATTCAAAAGAAGAAGTTGACAACGCACCGCTAAGAGAAAGCAACCCGCACGGCCGCGCAAACGCTCTATCCTAGCGCAACACTAGAAGATATACATAACTAGCCCGTCTGCGGGGCTTAGTCCAGACTTTACACGGGAACTGATCTGACTGTCTATCTGCAAGGGGGGGCCATCTCGGGCCTTGGCGCCTTGAGCTGTCCTAGCCTCTAGACTAAAGCTGCATTAGATCAGTAAAAAGATAGGCCGATGAATCGTCGTCGTCGTCGTAAGTTTATTAGTTGAATCCACGAAGGGTCCGGCAGAGTAGTCCGGATCGTAACAACTTTACCACGACAATCTCCTCTAGCACGTCGTGCGGCTAGCAGGTTAGCTATCTACCTACATAGCAAGACTAACACAGCATTATGATTGACACAGATAGATAAAAGGATGATCCTCGGACTTTACTCCGATATGGCACGGCAGGCGGCCTAGAACGTTCAGCTCCAACGCATGGAGGTTACACAGCGCCCCAAGACGCCGGGAAAGGAGGAGAAACAGCAGCCTACCGCCCGTTTGGCACGTCAGGCACATGTTTGATAGAAAGCTACCTACCTACATACCTACATTAGGTACATACATGTATAGGTGAGAGGTTGCACGGCACACGCAACGCCGTTTTACATGGTGTCTGTCCTTGGGGGCACACGTTTATGTATTTGTTCCCAAGTCTGTGGAACGGCTCGGCAAAGGGGACCATCCCATTGGGTTGTACTAAGTGGGCTGACTGCAACGAGCAAACAAACTCACTCGCCCTGCTGAGCTCACCAGGAAAAGAAATGGAGTGCAAACAAGAAACTACTAACTAACGGGGAAAAAGGGATACCTCTGAAATAGGCGTGGGAGGTTGGGTTTCTTCTGGTGATTCTAAGCTCCTATGTCTCCATCAACTTCAAACCCTCAACTCTTTAGGTAACACACATAGGTACATATAGTTCTGATTATGAACGTACATAGATACCTACGTACTGCGGAATGATAATATATGCCGGTTTCCGTATACTGTGTTCGTGATATGTTTCAGTGATGCGCTTTCGTGCACTGGATGAAATACTGGTAGCTTTCTTCTGGCAACTTAGGCTTACGAATCTCAATCAGATGTTACTGCACTCAAAAACTTGTGAATTTTTATTATGCCACCGTGACCCTCGGGGCAAAACGCTATCAGTTTGATGTCACCACCCAGCACGCAGGCTGTCGCGATACCCGAATTCCATCCACCACTGAAGTACCATTTTCTAGATAGCAAAAATACAAATGGCCCAGAGCAGACCCCGAAGCTCATCGTCCAAGGGTCAATGGATATATGCCCTTCAATAGACTTTATAAGCCTCAAGACCTTTGACGTTGGTAATATGGCGTAGAAGAAAATACCAAATTTATTTTCTCTTGTTGGTATCATTGCTGAGATTCCTTTCTTCGCGCCCTCGCCTTACGTTGAATGATATCGTATCCCATCGTATCATACCTTCCGCCTAGGTAGATGATGCCCAACCCAAAAAAAAGTTTCATGAAAACGCCAACGCTCGTCCACGCCTTGCCAGTCGAGCGACACACTATCTGAGATATCTTGCCGCGGTTTTGTTACACATAAAAAAAGAAGCAGATCCGAGAAATCCATTCCACCAGGATCATCTACCGTTATTTCTAATGGGTATCAAGTCGGATTGAAAAATAAAAGTAGTAGGCGAGAAAAGGGTGCTCGTGAGACCCGTGAAGAGATATCGCGAGCCCAGACTTTGCCAGAAACTAGCAAGTTATGACGCATGAATAAGTAAAGAGCTTAGTCGTCCGCCAACTTAGCAAAATGTTTGGACCACAGCCACCCAACTAAGTTATTAGGATCGTCTTGGTTTTTAGCAAGCCACAACTCGCCTTTCTCGGCAATGACGTCGAAGATCTGTAAAAGAAGCTGTTAGTAACTGCCTTCATGCGACGATGGAAATCGACGTACCTCGCCTGCCTGGTATGTTAAATAAGGATACCCAGCTTCGTGCTTAGTAGTTTCAATATTGAACTCGAAGAGAGAGGCTGCCAACCAAAGCACATTGTATCCGTTAATAGGTTGTCGCTCCCGAGAAGAGGCGCGAGATGATGCTTGAGATGGTCGCGGAAGACGTTCTTGACTATCAGACGGAGGAAGCGCAGACTGGAATAGACCAGAATAGCGTTGGTTCTCGATGGATTGTTGCGGAGAGGGAAATGCAGAATTGGAGTAACGCCCCGATTGTGCACCTGATTCGATACTCTGTCTCGGAGCACTGGTCGAGTCGTAGCTTTGGCCGGTCCCAGGCCGCACGGATGCTGGCCCCATGGACCGAAATACCACAGAAGAGTCAGGGGTGTGAAGCGAACCAGACCCCGGACGGCCTTGTGTGCTCACCCCACCATAGTAGTCGCGATAATAGTATTGATGAGGGCTCGGGAGGGACGGAGCAGTGGGGGAGAGGGTGAACTGGCCACTGTGGCGTTTCATGAAGTCAGGTGTAGGTAGAGTCGGAGCTGTGTCGCTGCTGTTCAAGGACAGTCCACGCCCACGAGGCGAGAGATCAACAGGCCTAGGTCGAAGTCTTGCGTAAGGCTCATCGATGCTGATAGACTGTGAAGGACGGCCTTTAGAAGCTGGATTGACAATGCCAATTGCATTGATTTGTTCGTCTTGAAATTTGTAATCACGCTGGAACGTGGCGACGATATCAACAATCTCTGGCACCTCGGGGTCTTCGAGCACTACCTTGACTTTCTCCTTCCAGATGGCAAACCACTGGGCTTGTATGTTGACGAAGTTTCCAAGACATATCTTGCCGACTTTTTCTGTCAATGCGGAGAGCTTAGGCAATTCCTTTTTAAGAGCTTCGTTCAGTGCTTCGTACTGCTCAATAAATTCGGAAAGCTGCTTATCAACTTTCTTACCGCTCTTCTTGAGCTGAACATACTTCTCGTAATCTAATCGACGCTTAGCTCGTTTCTTCATCGCGAGTGATGGGTTGCCGTAGGACTTGATGACTAGCTCGAAAGGCTCAATAACCTGCTTTCGAACTTGTGAGAGCTACACAATCTGGTTAGTCGGAAATAATAATATTGATATAGAAGGGTATAACTGACATGTTGCTCGAGTGCAACCTTCTCGATATCTCTCATGGACACGTTAAAGCGGACCCATTTGCTTTCAATCTCCGGATGGGGTGACGGCTGAAGCCGCATAACAAGCTCCATCGAAGACAGGTACTGTAGGAATACGTGGACGTATTCCGTAACCTGCCTTGTGTAGTACTCAACGTCCCTGAGTACTACCTGCAGCCGGAGGTAATCATCGCCAAACCTCTCATGCAATTTGAGGTATTCTGGGTCTTCCGGCGGTCTGTTAGTAGTTTGTAGCTTGTCGACCTTTTTGCCGAAAGCCCTGGCAAAGCCGGCTCTAACATCGGACTCCTTTCGTTTTCTACCGACTATCTGTCCAACCAATTCAAAGTTCTTTTTCGTCTTGTTGATTTCTTCTATTGCATTTTCTAGGCAAGCCTTGGCGGATTCGAGGGACGGACGATCTGGATGATCTGCTGGCGTCTCATGAAGTAGTTGAATGAGGAGATTCGGGTACTTTGTTATCCTCTGCATTGGCTTAATGAGCAGTGAATCAAGATTCCAAGCCCTAGTCAGTTCTCTTGCAACTTCGTTGCATTCATTCAACCAGACCTTCACTGTTGGATCTTCCTGAATCTGGATTAGTCGTTTTGCGGCATGGTCGCTGTTCTTAAGGAATGTTTCATGGATTGTTTTTATTTGCTCTATATTTCGAATGAACATTGGGCCAATTGAAGTCTGTCGGTCCCTATCGTCACTTAAGTGGCCTGTAGCTGGCGTGGATGTCGTGGAAAGGGGAGTTCCATCGGGGTTGGTTGAGTTATCCTTTGGGACGGTTCGGTGTGCCTTCGGGGTGTAGACGCTAGAAACGCCATCTTTAAGCTCGGCCAAGAAGGCGGAATGAAATTTAATTATCTGATTGGTATTGCGGAAAATCAAATGAATGGTCTTGTCGTCCAGCTGGGGGCAAGCTTCGGCTGTTCCTTTGTAGATTTCTTCCACGATATTCATATCTCTGATGAAAAATGCTTCAGTGTCAATTAGCTCCTTAATGGTTTCGAGGCGCGTAAATAACCGTTTCCTCTCTTTTGGAGAAAGCCCCGTGGTATCTTCGCTCTGATTGATACTTTCCGCTAGGGTTTGCTGGCTGTCTAAAAGGATTGAGTGAGGTGGAAGACTTTCGGAGATGTCAATAGAGCCTGGGTAGACCGTACGCGAACCGGCATCGGATGGATCAAAGTCTTCGCTCTCCCTTCTAGAGGGGTCCATGGAGAACACACTCTGGTCATCTTTGCCAGCTTGCACGTAGCTGTTGGGTCTCGTGTCATCGAAGTAGTCACTTTGTGGCCTAGAACTGGCAGCACCACGCAATGATGCCTCGTCAGGAGGTGGCGGCGGTGCATGATCTGGCCGGACTGGGATGGCGTCGTCTGCATCCTCAGCATAATCCAAGCTGAAGCCATCTCCGGTATTAAGCTCTGGAAGTTGATGTGAAGCATGATGCACTAATTCCTGGTCTCGGGACTTGCCAGAGGAAATCTCAGAACTGCAAGGAGTCTCCTTGGTATCTCGCTCATACTGGTACGGTTGTGATAGAGAGCTAGAATCCGACACTGAGCGACTATCACGATAAGTCGAATCGCGAATTTGTAAGTCTCGGTTCTTACGTTCGTACTCGGAATAAGCATCTTGACTATTTATTGAGTAATCGGTCCAGACGGTGGTTTGGCTGGTTCTATTCATCGACTCAGAAGTCCTCGGAACATTGAGACTTGTCGCCGTACCCATAGTCCTAGGGGAATCCGTAGAGAAACGCGAATCATCCTGTGCATCCTGAGTCATGCCTTCGTCTCGAATAGATGCGGTAGAATCCTTGATAATTGGACCGACGAAGAACTCTTCAATCTCACTAAGACCGGCGCTTGGGACATCATTCGGACTGGTTCCGCTGCCATGAAATCTACGCGATTGATCGGGAAGCTGGAGGTGAGAAGCATACTCGGCCAAGTCCACCTGCCCGCCTGTATACGACGGTTCATCCGTTTCGCGTGTAGTAGGCGAGACGTCTGAATCGCGACCAAGAATAGTGACTTTGGTGTAGTAAGGTTGCGACGGATATGGCTGAGGAGAATATTCGTCGTCGTCGTTCTGAAATGAACCCGGGACGGCGTGGCTCGTTCCAGGCTCTTCTGTTGCCAGGGTAGGATCTATAGCTTGGGGTTCTGCCTCGGCTGAAGTATCCAACGAGACGTTGATGGAGAATCTATCGTCATTCGCGGACTCATCCTCAAAAGGAGATTGGTACTCTGCTCTTGAGTATGATAACTTCGCGTAGTCGTCGTTGTCAGCCTTGGTGACATCCAATCGTACAGGAATTTCCTGCACCGGTGGGTCTATTTGTGGCTCGACATCAAATTCTGTAGTATTTGAGACTGCCGAGGGAGGCGCTTCATCTTGGTCGTCCACGCTTCCGGGAGTTGGAAAGCTCCCAGGGATGCCGAGAGTTGGTGAGTCTTTAGGAATGACCCTCGATATCGTTGTACCTTTGTTTGGACTCGGTGGGGCAAGGTTTGTTGTAATTGTCAACGGCGCTTGCTCTGAAGTTGAGATTTCGGTGTCTACTGGGCTTTGGATGTTATCATTCTCAGCTTCTTCTTCTTCTTGGGCCCTCTCCTCCTCTTGACGCTGTTCCTCAATAACCAGCCTAGCTCTTTCGGCTTCAGCCTCGGCTTCCTCTTTCCGTCTCAGCTCTTCGGCTATTTTCCTGGCTGCCACTCGAGCTTCGTTTTCTCTGATGGATTTCGTATATGATAACTTGATCTGTTCCCGTCGCGATTCGAAGTCGATTGGGCCTGTAGATATCTTTCTCCTTCGCGTATCTTGCTCGCTAAACCTTATTCCCTGTCGTGATTCAAGACGTGACCTCGATCGGTCTCGATCGACAGTCTTCATCCTTGAGCTCGCGGTGCTCGCCGAAGATACCGGCTGGCGGGGCCGTGAGCTGCGCAGCGGTGGCGAAAGCTTCGGCGGAGGGCTTGAAATGTAGGCGTTAAGCCTTGTGTTGCTATTTGGCGTTATGGAACCTAGCCGATTTGGCACTTTCGCTACTGAATTAGAGTTACTACTGGGTGTCTTTGCTCGCACGGCCGGTATCGACTTGGATGTTTTCCCTGAAACGGGAGGCCGTCTTCGTGCTGAAGGAGAGTTGGAACGTGTCGATGTTGGGCTTGAGGAACCTGAGGGACTGTTGAGTTTTCGCACAGAAACGGGCAACCGCGAGGTCGCCGAAGACGATCCTCGATCTATGTGGGGTTTGGAACGTGAAGCTTGGGGTGCTTGCGACTGCGATGGACCTAGTCTAGTACGAGCGACGTCGCTATGAGATCGGTTGTGGGCCTTAGTGGATTTTAGATTTTTCGTCTCCGTGTCGTCATGAGTCGTAGAACTCCCGTTCGTGTTACGGTACCAATCACTTGGAGAAGGTGGCTCGACATCGGTATGTGAAAAGCTCCGTTGACGCATACCACCGGGATTGTGAAGATTCGAATCCGAGGTTCGTCTTGCCTGTGGACCTTGGATGCCATAGCCAGCTGCCCCGGTGTTAATGTCACCAGGTGCTATCTCCCCGAATAGAAGGCCGCGTGACTGAGGAAGCGGGGGAATCGAGGTCGGCGAGGTGATTGGAGAAAGGCTGCTCATGGACTTAGACGCTGGGGTGTGAGACCCGACCGGGACTCGAGGTTTCGCTATACGACTCGCAAAAGATTGCGAATTGTTGGATAATTGGTCTTCAGGAACCGATTTATTTCTTTGTGTCGACCGTGCAGCGGATGAAGAACCCGTTCCAGACTCCAGGTCACGCGTCACGGACGACCGTAACGCTGTGTATGACGTCTGGCCATTTGTTGGAGAAGGGCCACTTACTTTACGGTATCTAGGTGACGACGATGTCTCTCGCACTGGAATGCGTGGGGTGACTTTACGAGAACCGGCGGTAGGACTAGTTGGCTGCGCCGTATTTTGATCGAATCTTCTCTTCAGATCCTTCACGCTCGGCTGATGTCCGCTACGGCCCCCATAGCCGGTTGTGGCCGCCGCTTTCGCGTTGGAAGTACTGTTAGATTGTTTCTCGACAATCGGGGCCGATACTGAGCGCGTGGTAGATCTGACGCCGGGTCGTGTCGACGAGGTGGCGGGGCTGCCACTACTACCAGGCGATCGTAACGAAATGTTCGGGTCTTGCCTCGAGGTGGGCAAGGTTGAAGCCATCAATTCGTCGCGGGCCGAGTCTAGGCCTGACGTGTGGGTGCTACGATAATTCCTATAGAAATCGTCGGGATCTACGACGGCCACAGGCTCGACACTCGTCGCGTTCGCAAGGACGGCGTGAAAGTTACTTGAGGCATAGGACGCGAATTCCGACGAGGGCGATATGGAATGTGGGTGTGGAAGTGGATGTTGATTAAAGTTCGTTTCGTAGGCGTAATCGTCGTAGTCGGAAGAGTCAAATGCGGCCGGGTTGGAATTTGGATAAGGGTAGTGCTGCTGCCGTTGCTGCTGATCGTAGTGTTGGTGGTAATAGCGATGTTGCTGTTGCTGCTGCTGCTGCTGCTGCTGTTGGAGTCCTGTTGGATCTAAACGTGAACCGGACTGGGATTCAAAATTATGGGTTGCCAACGTCGCACCAAGGGGTTCCTCCTCTTCCTGCATTTTCTGGACATCACCCTGACAATTCAGGCGCCGACGAAATT
Organism: Hypoxylon sp. CI-4A; assembly: GCA_002120315.1. Classification (NCBI taxonomy): domain Eukaryota; kingdom Fungi; phylum Ascomycota; class Sordariomycetes; order Xylariales; family Hypoxylaceae; genus Hypoxylon; species Hypoxylon sp. CI-4A. The sequence continues at coordinate 392,572 of KZ111535.1, forward strand.
ATGGCATGTGTACACTACAATACAATACAAATGGAGGGAGAAGGTAGGTCAAGCCGAGCAAGGGGGTCTTTCTGTCCCGGGCTACGTTGTCGAATAAGCTTGGGTGGTTTCCAAGCTAGGCGACTTAGGCTTCGAGCCTCTAAGCAATTGGATGCCAATGAGCGATGGCGAGGTAGCAGTGAGAAGAGTGCACCAATGTGCCAGTGTGGGGGGTGGACGGGTGCAGGCGTGGACGAAAGGATTTTCAGAAAGCCATTTGACGATTTGACGAACTCTAGCATGACAAGACCCGCCCCTGGTAAAGCTCGCAAGCTGGGTGGTTGTGTGGGATGTCTCCCGAGTTGATGCGCTGGCAGGCTGGCATGCAAGGTGATTTGGTGATTTGTTGAAGTTCAATGTTGTTTGGGGAGGTACAAGAAAAAGAAGCGGTACAATGAACCTGGATTACTCTAGATTAAGCTACTACTTGCACTTTCCTTGGTGGAAGAAAGCTTCAATGCTACAGCTTACGTATGGGTTGATACAGGGGTAGTCACTATCCGGTTAGGTATCTGGATTGGATCTGGGATTCTGGGTAGTGGCCTCCACCATGCTTCGTATCTTCTGTACAGTTTAGCAGGTTAGGTCTGTTCTTGCCCCAATTCTCCTCCGCCAGGGACTTGGCTAACGATTCAGATTTGCGCCGTGGCTTTCTCCTTGGCAGCTTGGGTGAGCAGCTAACCAGGATCATGGATATAGGAATAAAGGCCTTGAAGATATGGAAGTGCAAAAGTACAACCATTATTCTTTTTAGTTCAATTGTCAATGAAAGTGCAAAATATGTAAGTACCTATGTACCTACCTAGGTATATATCTATGCACCTAGGTACTGACATCTGGCTCGTGACTATGGGTTTATTAAAGATGATCCATGGACCATGGGTTGAATCTTTTTTAGTGGTGAAAAACGCTACGAAGCCCTAAGACCGTTCCGCTGCACGGCGATCGAACCGTCGGAGAACACCTCCCGGACCACCACATGATAGCAGATCTATATCTGTCTGCTGGATACCTAATAGACTATGTCCAACTATTGTTGATTTTCTGTTATTATTGACATTTGTGCTAGTGAATTTAATTGTATTATAATGTTTATTGGCTTGGCCTATAATCCTACAGGAACCAAAGTTATTATACAGATACTAATTTCTGACATAGTGGTGGCCGTTATACCTCACTACTATGTACAAACTGACTGGAATTGCACGTGAATTTAGGTACAGTACCTTTTCTTGTGCAAAAGAGAAAAGGGGTAACCACGTGTAAAAAGTATGTCAAGTTTAAAGATGCTAAAGTTGAACAGAATAATCAATTGAGAGAAAAACAATCTATCTCAAACTCGAATACTTACAATCTAACTTCTAATTGGAGAATATATTTCAAGCCACAACCCCTAGATTTCATCAGAACACTCTGATCGTGGCATTTATCCTCCGTTGTCCATGGATAGGGTATTTACTAACAATACGTTGCATCCCTGTATAGCCTCCGGTAAGAGTATTGAAGCCCTGAAAACAAGCTGGCACTGGAATACAACATACATTCAGATTCAAATAGAAGTACATGCAGCTTGCATAATCCTATCCTAGCCACTCATTCTCTCACATCATCAGAGACCTTAATCTACGAAGAGAAAGCCACAATACCAAATACTACGGATGGCTTTTGTACATATTATATGGTTGGACAGTACACGCACATGCATTGATGTATGTACATGTAGACGTATCAGGGCTGAATCGAAAGGGAGAAGAAGGAATGTATTAGGCAATTGACAATTAGCGAATACAAAGCAATTCCCATCAGACACCACCCCAAGCTCTATGGCTTCTTGTTGGATTCATATTGGGATTGAGATTTCTCATTCGTCCTAACGTTTTTTTTTTTTCAATCTTGCATGACAGTTTGCCCTTCGGAACAATCTATCCAGTGCATATTGCAAATTACATGTAGGTCTGTTACTATGCTTCGCGTTACTGCACCCTCTTTTAATCTCCTAACGGGAGGTCGTTTGATATGCACGTCTTGGGCATGACTTATTAAACCCGGTTGGCATAAGTTAGCGAGCCAATCTCATATGACAACATGCGAATTAGATTGCGAGTCATGGACAAACATTGGCCGACGCAACAGGTCTCCCGGTCCTATCTTAATGTCCAATAGAAGCCCAACTTAAAAAATCTAGCTAACCTGACCGGTCAAAAAAACAAAAAAACAAAAAAAAACTGGTCGGATAGAACATCCATGGATGGACCGATTGGAGGTTTCTCTTGGTATCGCTTGTAGGCTATTGCATGATCTGAAGCCTCGGCTGACTTGCTTGAAAAAATAAAAAATAAAATAAAAGTTGAGCATAAAACTGTTCCTTCAATTGCCTGTAAGGTGGGATGTGGGATGCTCCACTTACCCCGGAGTGCCGGAGCCGCAGCGGACAAATCTAAGCTGACTGCTGACATGATGTGCGTTCAGGTACAGCGCTATGCACCTTGTAGTACTGTAGAAAAGTACCTAGGTACAATCAAAACGCGTGTGCAGCTGCCCTTCTTCACACATACGCGTGGTCTTCTAAGCCAAGTACCTACCAACTTATTTATAAAACTTACCGGACACCAAGCTACTATTTCTTAAATCAATTTCTATAGTTAGTAAATTATATGACATTCACCTCTTGTCAGAGACATGAAAATCACCTAAATTTATGTGGTTTCCCTGCGTTTCTTAACAGTCAATCGGGCAACGGCAGCACTACGATATGATCTGATATATATACATATCTATAAAAGCCAATTCGGCTGGTATATCCCGTTATGAGACACCAAAATGGTTCGTCCAAGGAAGCGGAAGCGTGGTATCAAAGTGGGTTCGGATAGCGATCCACCCACAAAGAAGGGGAAGACACATCACGAGAACAATCATCAGCCAACGCCACATCATGCGGTACTAAACCAGTTCTACCCTCAAGTGTTAACTCTACGCAACTACATACTATCGAAGCTACCTGCTACTTCGAGGCTGAGACGAAAGAAGGTTACAGCCGTTGGTATAACCACCAAAACTCCGGACTTGTCTCTGTCAGATGTGGAGAAGTCATTAGGGGCCTTGCTTGACAATACGCTCATCGGTACGCAAGTCGACTCGCAAAATCCCGAGGACAATCGTCTAGAAGGGTGGAAGGCCTTTTCCCAGAAAGGGGACGAGTCTTACGTCACCCTCTCGAATGGCGTTGCTGGTTTCGTCGAGACGCAGGAACTTGTACGACCCAACTCCCTTTCTCGTATTTATCCATCGGTGCCTTGCAGATGTGCTAACGCCAAAAAGCTGCTAGAATATGTGGTCAGAACCCTGTTCTCAAGGGAGAAAACTAGTCAATGGCCGAAACATCTGCTCTGCGACGGCTTCAGCAGGAATCATGGCTTAGGAATACGGCTCGTTCGAGCCAATCCCCATTTCGAGGCCGTGAGGCAGCCACCATGGCCAGAACTTCTCGCATTGATGGGCGAATCGGGTGAGCGCATCATGATAGACTTACTTCTTGACTGTGCTATTTTTGCGCCAGTGAAAGCCGGTGCGAATAATTACTGTCAAATCAGCGGTAGGTAGCTCAAGGCAATTCGTATTGGGAACTAGCTTCCCTGCTAACATAAGTTCAGGAAAGCCGTTATCAGATATTGATGCGCTTAGTTACGAGAAATCTAAAGAGTCATCCACGGAAGTGTCTGTAAAGACCCCATCCGAAATCGTCTTCGTTCGTAATCGTATGCTCTACGCAAGGGCTGCTCTAAATGCTCGAGGACTTGTGTACTTCGGGCTAAGGCATATCCGTAAGCTGTAAAGGTTCTCGTACAATTTCCAAGGGCTAATAGTCGTAGATGTATTGAATCGTTCCCCTTATAGTGCGCCTGACGACAAGCTAAAGCAATCGGACGAGGGTCAAAGACAGCTGGAGCTACAGAATAAAGCCCGCACACTCAGAGTCTTGATGTACATCTTTCCTCGCCAATTTGGGCTTCACAATGTTTTTACCTCGAAAATCAATTTCAAGGAGACATCTCAACGACTTAAAGACTACACCTTGAGAGAAGAAGCGATTTTCGAAAAATTCGGTCGGCTTAATGAACCAACTACTCGGGTTCAGACTCCCAAAAGACTGAGAGGTACGGCTACAGAATTGACGCAGAAGTTACAGATATTACATCAACGCTGCTCTTATTCAAAGCTTCTCCAGCATCACTGTCCGGTGAGTTCCATACGACTATTGCGATCATCAGCAACACTAACTCATCAAAGCCTCATGCTTCACTTAATCGCCGTGACCTCGTGTCGAGTGAGGCCAACGGTATACGTAAGGGCTTCCGTCAATCCGGCACCCTGAAGAAGAAAATGGCAACGCAATCCCAAGCTCCTGCGTCTGTGCCGAATAAAGATCCAATAGCATCGGTCTTCGACCTAGCAACTCCGTCCGCAAAAATATCTGCCTTCTGTCAGGCCGTCTTGAAGAAAATTGTGCCTCATGGTTTCTGGGGTAATGAATCCATTGCCGGGCATAACGAAGCTACGTTTCTCCGAAAAGTAGATGGATTCATATTATTAAGACGTTTCGAAAGCATGTCACTTCATGAGGTGATACAGGGCATGAAGGTTAGTGTTATACCCCTCTCATGCTAACTTCATATTTAAGCTTGGCTAACAGTAAATAGGTGGATGAGATAGACTGGCTTGCTCCCCCTTGGCTGAGATCGAGTAAAACATCTCAGAGTGATATACAGAAACGCCGTGAGCTTTTTGCGGAGTTTTTGTACTTTCTTTTTGATTCCCTTTTGATACCCCTAATCCGAAGCAACTTTTATGTTACAGAGTCGAATGCTCACAAGTATCGACTATTTTTCTTTCGTCACGATGTTTGGCGATACGTAGCAGAGCCCGCGATGGCGTCTCTAAAAACCAAGATGTTTTCAGAAGTTAATATTTCTCGCGCCAACCACATTCTCGATTCCCGCGCTCTTGGGTTCAGCCAAGTTCGCTTGCTGCCGAAAGAGACCGGCATGAGGCCAATTATGAATCTGCGCAAGAGAGTGCCCACGAGAGGAAACCCAAAAGCACTTGGGCCTGGAATCAATAGGATCTTAGCACCGGCACATACGATTCTCCAACTAGAAAAGGTACGTTTTTTCTAATTAATACTGAGCAATATTTATCTAACTTGTAGTAGGCCGTAAATCCAGAGAAGTTAGGGTCGACGATGTTTTCAGTAGGAGATATGTACAAGCGTATCAAATCCTTCAAATCAGGGATAGGCAAATCGGCACCCGAGCTCTACTTTGCAAAACTAGATGTACAGTCTGCTTTCGACACTATCCCTCAGGCCGCTATCGTCAGCTTGCTGGATTCTATACCCCAGGAACGTCAGTATCGGATATCAACATATCTCGAAGTTGCATCCAATATGGCAGGGAACGCGTCCAAATCGAAGCCCGTCAAGCGATGGCCCTCTTTGGCCACGGGTCAGAGAGACAACTCCACACTTATGCAACTTCTCGAGTCTGGAAGGGCTGCCACAAAGAAGAATACTATTTTCGTCGACAGATGGAAAAAGCACTATGAGACAAGCGAGGTACTTCAACTCGTGGCCTCGCACATCCAGCAGAACCTTGTCAAGGTTGGAAAGAAATATTACAGGCAAAAGGAAGGCATTCCGCAAGGCTCTATATTGTCTTCTACTCTCTGCAACTACTTCTATGCCGATCTCGAAATCCACGTCCTGTCTTTTCTTGATTCCGAGGATTGTCTACTCTTACGTCTTATTGATGACTTTCTCCTCATTACGACGGATAGACAGAAAGCCGCTCGGTTCGTGGAGACAATGCACCAAGGTGTCCCTGAATACGGAGTAACCGTAAACTCTCGGAAGACTCTAGTCAACTTCGATTTACGTATCAACGGAGAGCCTGTCAAGAAATCGGATGTCGGACAGGGGTTTCCCTACTGTGGCACTACTATTGACTGCAAAACTCTCGACATCTCTCGAAGCAGAGAAAATGGACAAGGTGCAGGCATATATAATTCACTCACTGTCGAGTTCTCCCGTACACCGGGGCGAACCTTTCAGAGGAAAGTTCTCAGTGAGTTAGACCCAGCCCCTATTTATACATATGCCTCTTACTAATTGGGTATGTAGACGCCTTCAAGATCCAGAGTCACCTCATGTTCTTTGACTCGGAGCTCAATTCCGCCAGTACCATGTTGGGTAACATCTACAGCGCCTTCTCTGAGACTGCTACGAAGATGTGGGCATATGCTCGCTGTCTGCCTGTACAGAAGCAACCATCAGCACCACTTGTTATCTGTGAGTCTATTGCTAGAAAGACTTAAAAAAAAATTTCACCCTACTAGAGCCAGGCAAGACTAACATGAACACAATAGCAACAATATCCAAACTAGTTGATGCAGCCTATCAACTCCTCATAAGCAAGACTCGTAAGCTCAGGTACCCGCAATATACCTGCGACGTGAAAAAAATCGAAGTGTCCTGGTGAGTAAGACGTTGTCTCAAACTCTACTTGCGCAACATCAACTATTACTGACACCTCCAATCTAGGCTTGCTTATAACGCCTTTCATGAGATACTAAAAAAGAAGCAATCTAAGCATGGATCCACGCTAGGCTGGCTCAAGACCGAGATCAGAAGATTGAGTACACATAAGGACATTCGTCAGGGGCGTGTAGCTACGGTTGTTGGTGCTTGTCTTTAACCCTAACAGTACCCCATAGATGATCGTGTATTCGTAATCCGTAATCCGTAATCAGCCATCTGCATGCGCAGTCTAGTAATCTAGAATGTCTAATAAAAATGTATGACCTCGTTACGCGTTACCCTCTAATTCCCAGATGTGATGAAATCTCTCTATCGTTTATCATCATATGCACTCGTTTGTATTCCACTCCCCCATCACAACATCGCCAGGTAGGAAGACGCCCGAAGACTCAAATAGCAATCCCGCTATCCCACCAGTGCCTCCCAGAATACCACGTCGGCAGCATATCCAGATCGAGCCTCCACACACGACGGTCGGGCGAAGGTCCAATGCCCAAAGGCCTAACGACGGAAACAGGAACCGGCTCCCAGAGCCAGATGCCACAGCGACAAAAGTCATCGACGAGCATCCAGCTCGTCAAGCTCATCCACCCCAGGACAAACGCCAAATTGCCTACACGCCTCACCCACTGCGGAAACCGACGTATAACCTTAGCAAACACAACACGCGAAAGCCACGTCTGCAGCACCGACCCCACGCCCGCGAGCAGGAAGAACATCGGTGGCATCCACCACTTCGAGTCCGGGGATATGCTACTATAGCTCCCGGCGGCATGCACGAAGCCCGACGTGACAAAGGCGAAGAACGGCGCCGCGGCGCGAGCCTGCCAGGACTTGGGTCGCACGTACCCCTCGCGCAGGAGATAGCGGGTCGGGGCCTCGAAGCCAAACCGGAAGGTCTGGTGCCACCAGGCGCCCCAGAACCCGGGCAGACCGCGGTCCAGGACCTGCGCGAAGGACCCCTGGGGGCTGGGCAGGTGCCAGGGGTGCACGCGGAAGCCCAGGATCTGCGGGACGGGCGGGACGAAGGTGAGGAACAGGGCGCCGGCGATCAGTTGGAGCTGCAGCATGCCGAGGATGCCTATCAGCGAGACAAGATTTCTCTGCGTGCTCAAGAGGATGGGGGGTAGCGAGCGTAGATGTGGCGGGAGCGGCTCCGTGGACTCGGGCCCGTGGACGAAATACGGGTCTGTGGTTACGTAGACGGCGCAGAGGTCGACGATTAGGTAGTACATTATCAGACGGGGGAGGTAATTGATCAGGAGGGCTTTGCGCGTGAGATATCGCGTGTAGCCCTGTCGTGTGCGCTGCGGGCCGACGGTGCTTAGGGGGAGCTGATGGTCACCGACTCTAGCGGGTGGCTCGTAGGGAGGCAGGCAGGATATTGCCCAGTTCCAGCCTGGAATGGTTATCAGTGTGCTACTTTGTTTATGTATGCAGGTAGTGTCTCTTACCTGTCATTCGAAATGTGCTCACAATGTCAAATGCCCAGTCAAGTCGCGCCCAGAGAGAGTCGTCGGCTGGATATTCTTGCCAGTAATATTCAAATTCCTGATCCTCGGCCACCTCTACCAGCTCATCCTTCTTATGAGTTTGCCTCTTTCTGAGAGTAGTTTGTGCTACGTCTTCGTCTTTTGTAATACCAGTTACATTAGCGGCATCCGAATCTTTCTTTTCCCCTGAATCCGCGCCATTCTGAGCAGTCAACTTGGAACGAGAACTCTGCTCCGGCGTAGTAATTTTGCGCCCATTGCCATTTTGCAGAGCTATAGATGATGACGAGCCATTCGGTTGCTTGTCCCGGATGCTTGCAACATGCTCCTGTTTCGACTTTCTTCTTACATTCACTCTCTTAGCATCCCACTGAGGCTTCGTCCAAACCAACACGACGAAGTTCCACACGATACTCCAAGCTCCCGCCAAGCCAACACCATAAGCGATGCCGGGGTTGCCGTTTGAAACGTGGAAAATGATGTCAAAGCCGATAAACACAACAACAGCGAGAACAAGCCATCTGGCACGATACAGCCATGGTCGGTTCCTATGAGGTATGGCTAAGTACAGGGTTGGTAGGATCCAAAGGCCGATCATATGTAAAGGTACTATGAAAGGCTTCTTGGTTCCGGCTAGAAATGCATCTCGAAACTTTGCCTTGTAAGTTTCTCGGTACGCCGTTGCCAAGTCGAGATGGTGCTGAGCCATGCCTGCAAGGCTTATGTCCGAGAAATAGAGTTCTTTCCGGCAGACTGTCAAACGACTTGCATGCGTCTGATATCGCTAGGTAGGTAGCAGTTCAAACCCAAACCGTTGAACTTTAGGTATGTTAAATACCGAATTCCAAGTGGTGGGGTGATTTATAGAACTGCATGTGAAATCACGAAGTTCATATTCAGTTGCTCCATTTTTATTTCGTGAAATTTATTAAACATGTACCTGTCATTCATCCTGTCATCGTACATGTACAGCGTACGTAGGGGCCTGGCCTACAGCATTGTGGAGGCGCATAGCTGTAGCTTGATATTCCGCTAGGCTCCCGAGAGGTAAGGGGATAATAAATTCATTGACGTCAAATCTAGAACCCTGGCCCTCTGTGTAACACTCGCATGGATTCCTTCAGCGTGCATCTGCAGTACCTAGAAAGCCTAGAGAATCTCTGCGAGATGCCGAATGTAACGCTGAAGACTGATCTAATTGTGCTACTAGCCTGCCTAAACCTGTCCCACGTGGGGGGATTTACAGGTACCTCTCTCCCTGTCTCTAATGTTGGCCATAAATCGTAACCATAAATGTCTAAATTCGTAACTCATCACCCTGCATCTACCTCGTACTTCATGAAAACCTAATCATACGGTCGTTGAATCCCTTCATAATCCATACTTTCACTAGAAATAGACCAGCCAACCAACTGACTAACTAGCATACCAAGCTAAAAGTCCAGCACTCAACCGATAAGTTGCCCACGCTGCACACAGCACCACCACGCCCAAACCCAACACGACGCTGCGCTGAAGCTCAAAAGCATCCGCAGCCTCCATCTTCATGAGTTTCTTCTGCTTCGTATGATAGTACCATCGATGTCTATTTCCTCCTGTGTCTGGAGTCTCTCGCTTCTCTCGGTCGACCCATCCGTACGGATGTGGGCGGGATAGCAGGCGGTCCAGCCACCCGGGCATCACCCAAGAGGGTAGACGACTGTAGCGATCCGAGTGCTCCTGAATTCGCTTGTCATGGTAATGGCAGTCGATGAGGTAGAGTGATAGGAGGAATGAGATAAAGTGAATTGGAGTCATGATCGCCTATATTGCGTGCTCTGTTAGTATAGTCCAAATAAGGTATGTATACCACTATGGTAGATTGGGCAGGTAAGTGGTAACTAGAAAACCACCTAGACATACCTGGAAAAGACTCGATTGCTTTTCCGCGCTCGCCTCAGCGCGAGGTGCCGATTTTGTCTCCATATTCGCTTCACGGCTGCTTATCAAACTCGGAATACTAAGAACTGCTCAACGAGACTAAATCAATAGGGAATATAAGGCAAGCCTTGAAAGATTATACAGGTGGAAATGCCATGGTTATTATCCTCCAAGAAGGAAATAAAAAGAAGACCCATGGAACCTCGGGATCCGCCTGGATCTCTAGGTACGAAATACGAAAAAACTAGAGGTCACGGATTACGAGGAACGGCTTCGATTGGGTACGACAGTGACGTGACCTGCCATCTAAGCCGCGACGGCGCTACCTACTGATCAACTGCCGCGGGCCCCGCGCCGCTCCCGCTTGGTGCTTGGTGGGCATTGTTCTCCTGCTCAGCCACTGAAACTTCATAAGCCTTGTGGAAAATGCAACGATTCTCAAGAAAAAGCCTCTTGCCGTTACGACGCCTGGAAGGCCTTAAGTTCTCACGGGTCCGAGAATTTAACATCATAGTATGCAACCAAGTCGCAAAAAACGAAAATTAAATGGAAAATATGGTATGCACGTTTCCCCCTTTTTTTCTTCTTCTCATCTGACCTTTCTATGTTATATGCAATTCTCTACCTCAGATAATATCTAGCTCCTAGTATTTGCAATATCTAATACCAAGATATCGGTGGCTCCGATTTTGGATAATTCATCCATTATCGGCGCAAGCTTCTTCTTTTCAATCATGACACTGACAGCGACCCACCCGTCTTCCTCTAGCGATGTCACAGTTGGCGCTCGTTTTCCGGGCGCGATCTTCGTGGCCGCCAAGAGACCGGTCCTCTGAACATTGTATTGGCACAGAACATATTTTTGGGCCGTGATGACACCGCGGATTCGGGCAGCAATTAGGTCGACGAGCTCTGGGTTGGACGGTTTTCTCGACTTGATCAATATCGCAGTGGACTCCACTACCGTATCGATTGGCTTGAGCCCCGCAGCCTTCATCGTCTCTCCAGATTCTGCGTGAGTCAGTACTGATTTTCTAATAGAAATGGAAAGCGTCTGCTTGGTTCGACGTACCAACAAGGTCGACAATTCCATCTGCTACACCAAGAGCGCAAGCAGCCTCGACACTGCCGCTTAGCTCGACAATTGTTGTCCGCAGCTTGCTGCTGAACTTGACTGGGGTACCGTTGGTATTATTGGCCGTATCTTCTTCCAACTCAAGATTGGCAAAGTATCTCTGTGCCAAGTGGACGAAGCTTGTGCCGATATTCTTTCCAATCAGGTCTTTAGGCGAGCTATAGATGCCTTTCTCGGGCACTTGAACTTGTAACTTGCAGCCTCCGAATCCTAGGTCCAGGACCGTTTCGCATCCCGAACCCTTGGAGTTTTCGTGCGTCTCTTCTTCCGGTGTAATCTCTCCAGAGAACCGCCTTGCACGGTAAAGAGCTCGGACGCCAGCATCGTGCTCTTGCACCTGATCCCATCCTGTAATTCCCAGATCGACTTGGCCCTCCCCAATGAAGGTAGGTATATCGGCGGCCGGAAGGAAGATGAGGGCAATAGGCAGGTTCTTGACCAAGGCAATGTCAAGTCGGTTCTCTCGTCTGAACTGGATATCCGCGCCCTCCAACAAGTTCAGGGTTGCCTGGTTCAGTCGTCCCTCTAATCAGTAGGTTAGTATCAACCCAAAACATGGGCTATATAGAGCCACCTACTTTTGGGCACGGCAAACAACAGTCGGCCTTCTAAGCTGTTCACGGTCAGAGGATTAGCCATGATGACACCTCCCCCATCGGTTGTAGAAGAAACAACACGAAGTGGAAGCGGTCGGGAAGGTAGACGAACTGGTTGACTAGATCCATAGTTGGGCGTTGACGATAGTACTATAGAGCGAGCTCGGGACTGGCAGATATCAAATGTAGAAGCGTGCAGCCGCGTGAAACTCGAATGGGCCAATTGACTAATGCTACGTTCCGCAACGGCTGCAGTGTCTCGTCTCTATACCAATTCTTTCACTTGATGGTGTTTTCGTGGCTAGACTGGATTGGAATTTTGCCCTTACTTAATTAGCAGAGGGATTGACGGTTGATATTTTTCAAAATTTAGTCAAAAAATCATTGATGACCCCACGTTCCTGAATCGGAGCTCCCACTTGGTCTATTTCTTATGGCGGGGCAGAGAGAACTGCATGTGTAACGTACATGTATGGATGTACTTTTACGCTAATCATGTACCTCTTACCTGGCTACAGCTCCAGATCTACATGACATACGGACAAACGTGGCTTCTATCCCTTCGGCTGCTGGACATGGGTCTTTTTAGCGCATCTTGGCCCTCGACCTGGTCGTTGTATTGTGTCATACAAATCTGGTTAAGCGGTACATGAATCTTGAAACTATCACGAGAAACTGTGGTAGCGAGAGAGAATCTCTGAACATAGCGGTTTTCGATTGGCTAAAACGCTCAGAAATGGGGTACGCTAAAAAGACCCATGTCCAGCAGCCGAAGGGATAAGATCCGTAGGAGAATAGGATACCGCCTGGGTTGCATTGGAAGCTAGCTGCACTATATTATATATTGTTTATTTCCAATTACCTACATTCATATATTTATATATCATAGATCCCTTTTCGACTTTATAACCTGTACACGGACTTAGCTTATGTACTTGACAGGTGCGTGCCTTTGGTTCAGAGTTGAGTCAAGGAGAGCAAAGGGGGATGTACCGTAACCGGGTACCTAAGCGAACCAAGACGCCGGGACGCTTACCGGTTGATACAGTACCTACCCCCTAACGGAACTCGCTGCCTGCTTGGCCTTTCCTGGTGCTAATTTAAGCAATTGATGCCGCTTACCCGCAGATTCTCAAAGGAAGCTTCGAAATTGCAATTGATTTTCCCTTTGCTAAGGCTCTTTCTCAATTTTCTATGTATGCTTACATACATGAGAGTACAAGCTATATGTAGAAATAACTGAATTTCCTAAACCAGTCATAATAATATCAATTGGTTACACCTAGAAAACAAGATCTCACTCCAAGTGAAGTTACCCAACGTCAGCGCTTCGCAACAGCTTCGTGTCTTCTACCAACGAGATGCGCTATCGTGTTTCACCTACGCCGTACAGATTTCTGGAAGCGTACCTAATGCCGAGCCACAGAGTGGACCGGCGTTCCATGATCCACAGAAGACAACCCTTGCTCCCAGCCAGATTGCCGTCTTTGGGGGGGTTGTTTGCTTCTATGTAACCTCCTAAACCTTAGTTGTGCATTTCTGCATTTCTATACGAATCCTAAATCTCACGAGACGAGCCGAGAAAGCCAACTTTCTTTCAGCTCATCCCATCATCATGGTCGCCTCCACTCCCGAGTAACAACAAAACCTAGTTAGTCCTCGATACCGATCGCTAGGTAAATTGCATGTATCGTTAGACAAGTACGAAACCCCCAATTATTATATCGAATTCGAGAAACAATCGCATCGTATCTGTATTGTATCCGTCGCGCAAGGCTGACAGCTCATTCAGCACGAACCTTCGACCACGACCACCGGGCTTACAGCCCCTACAAACGGGACACTATGTCGCGATGGGTAGGGCAGCCCTCTATCAAGGGGAGCACCGAAGCTATGCGAATGGCTTTGCTGACTCTTAACACCATCGGCATTACGTATGTCGCGATTCTATAGTATAGGGGTCCCTGAACTCATGTTAACCAAACTGCTACCTGTAGGTTTGTTTGGGGTGTAGAGCAGACTTGTAAGCTTCCCAATGCTATCCAATGCTATCCAATCCCATGAATGCGACACGAACTAACGATATTCTTGTCCAGATTGCACCCCGTACCTCCTTTCCCTCGGTCTGACGAAGAGCAAAACCTCCCTAGTATGGATCGCCGGCCCGCTCTCGGGGCTCATTGTACAACCGATAGTTGGCGCATTGGCGGACGAGTCGACGTCGAAATGGGGACGACGTAGACCTTTTATTGTTCTCGGCTCTATACTGTCGGCCTTCTGCCTGCTTACACTGGGTTTTACCAAAGAGATCGTCGCATTCTTCGTCTCGGATGCAAAAACCGCACAAGGTCTCACGATATACACGGCCGTGATGGCCATATATGCTGTTGATTTCTCCATCAATGCGGGTTAGTGCACACTTCTCGGTCTTGAATGCGCTCAGGGTCATGGTATGCTAACGGCGCCGCTGCAGTTATGTCCGCAGCGAGGAGTCTCGTTGTCGATACGCTTCCGATCGAAAAGCAGCAAACAGGATCAGCTTGGGGTAAAACATTCTTGATGTCCGATCCAAATGGTGTATACTGACGTTGTCATTAGGTAGCAGAATGTCCGCCATTGGACATGGAATCGCTTATGCTACTGGCGCCGTCGATCTCCCTTCGCTGCTCGGGACTTCCCTAGGAGATACGCAATTCAAACAATTAACCGTCATTGCCGCATTGGGTCTTGTCTTCACTTGCTGGATTACTGCATGGGCTGTTACGGAGAGAATCTTGGTTGCGTCGAGACGTGACCCTCGCAAGGACGACGGAGGTTTCAAGGTTATCAGTCAGATTTGGTCCACCATTGTAAATCTGCCACCTCGTATACGAGCGATCTGTATGGCGCAGTTCTGGGCGTGGATAGGATGGTTCCCTTTTCTCTTCTACAGTACCACCTGGATAGGCGAGACCTATTTCCGGTATGATGCTGCACACGATGCGAAAGATTCGGGAGATGCGCTTGGCGAAATCGGTAGAGTAGGAAGCGAGGCTTTCATAGTCTACTCTTTCATTACTTTCTTCGGTTCGTGGATCCTGCCGATGGTTATTAGATCCCCAGACGACGAGAGTTATACGCAACGCCCTCCTGAAAGTCTTAGAGGTGTCGTGGAAGGACTTAATAAGTATAAGCCAGATCTCTTGACCGCGTGGATGTGTGCCCACGCAACGTTCGCTGGAGCCATGTTTTTTGCACCCTTTGCGCACAGCTTCCGATGTGCGACCTTGCTCGTTTGTCTATGTGGATTGTAAGTTATATGTACGGTCTCTAAAGCCTTGTGCTGATGCTAATTCATTCTAGGCCGTGGAATATTGCGTCATGGGCGCCTTCGGCCTTCCTCGGAGTGGAGGTCAACAGACTTAGCGGTGCTACCGGGCCTTACCGTCGCGTGTCGCATGACTCGACCATCGAGATGGAAGAGAGAAATGGGGTGTCTAGCCCTACTCTCCTAGACCCAGAAGACCCTCGCGCGGGTTCTAAGTCGGGAACAACTGGCCAGTTATCTGGCGTATACTTCGGCATTCTGAATATCTACACGACGATACCGCAGTTCATCGGGACGATCCTCAGCACGATCATCTTCAGCATTCTCGAGCCAGGAAAAAGTCCCGAGTTAGCACACAAGGCAAATCCGGAGGAGCATCACGGCACCGATGGGCCCAACGCGATTTCCGTATGTCTCTTCATAGGGGCTTGCAGCGCTGTCGTGGCCGTTTTTGCGACCAGGAAGCTGAAATATGTGTAAATTTACTTGTAATAACACTTGGCTTTCACGATTCGACACCCAGGCAACATTACCAAGTCAGATATGTGTATTAGAAATCCATTGGTAAGGGGCGCATGTTGTAAAAGGAATTGGCACGGAGTTCAGAGGCTTGGTTTAGGAGCATGGTCATCAACCTAGAATTGACTTGATTTTCACCATTTCATGAACTATATCATTCTTCATTTTAAGAAACATGCCCGGGATGTTGAAGTAACATCTCTGTATACCTCTCAATAGACCCGAGTATGAATTTCAATAGACGATCCATCATCTAGTACAGTACTGTAGATGCGGGCGATGGATGTACTGATTAGATAACGAATTGCCCCACTAGAATTTCTATCACCCGCAACCATAATTGACAACTACTTGAACTTTATATCTTCAACTTCAGCCAGATATTTTCCAAGGGAACTCACGCTTACCAATTCTCCCTAATAACCACAGAACCAATCAGTACTACAAACCATGGTCCGTCTCGATCCTCGTCCACCAACCCTCCGAACGCAATCCGTACTAACATCCAGCCAGGCCCCAATAGCCCCCTCCAAGCGACGCTCCCTGCGAGCGAAACTAGCCGCGAAATCGAGCGGCGAGCCGTACGCGCCGCGCAAGGCGCCCCGTCCCGACGCCGCCTCCACGAGCGACAGCTTCATCAACTCGAAGCGGGACAAGCGCACGGTGAAGCACGCGTCGTTCGTGTCGCGGATCGAGAAAGCCAACACGAAACCGGCGAAGCGGCGGCGGCCCGGCAAGAAGCTCGTCACGAACCTGGATTCTTTGGCGGACGCGCTGCCGGACCTGCTGGCGGACGACGAGACGGAGGAGGGCCTCCGGCAGATGCGCGAGGGCAGGATCCGCCACAGGAGCATCGCCAGCCGGCCCGGCGCGCTGAAGCGGCGGGAGAGGATCGTCAAGGGCGAGGTCGAGAGGTTCGGGATCAGTCTTGCGCGGCTTAGCGCTGTGCGGGAGAAGAGTTTGGATGTGGATGTGGATGTGGATGTGGATGGAGTGGGTGGTGGTGGTGGTGGTGGTGATGGTGTGGGTTTGGAGGATCAGATGCAGACGCAGACACAGATACCAGCCGAAACCCCGGCTCCGACTCCTACGTCTACGGCAAATCGCTGGGCTGCGCTGCGAGGCTTCATTTCGTCTACCATGGAGCAGAACCCTGCGTTTGTTGCAAAGCAGGATGGGAAATGAAGATGTTTGCTGCTGCTGCGGAATGAATAATGACGATATGAATGAGCATTTGATCTGCGCGGAAGAATTTAGGCGGTATCAGGTCAGACGAGTTCACCCTATTTCTTGCTTCCTTCCAGCTGATAATTTACTAGAAATCTAGAGACTCGGCTAAGAGATTAATACCTTTTGATCCAGCCAGATTCATATAACTTCGCGTTGTCTTCAACAAACATGAAGATAACGCAACCATATGGCTTATCGGGCGGCTTTGAAGGGCTATTCCGAGGGATAAAATACTTTATCGGCGATTGAGATGGAATGGGATTATAATAGTAACAACAACGGCTTATTGCTTTACCCAGCCGTATACTAGTTTTTGATGGCATAGTGAGTGTGAAAAGAAAAAAAAAACACTACTACACCAGCCCAAAGGACTCATATCTTAACACTCTTATGGCGAATCAAACTCGCATGCTCAAAAGGCGCACTCCTGTCTCTTTATATTTGTGTGAAATTTTGTAGTTAACCGCGAAATCCCCTGAGTTATAATCAAGCTATGTTGTAGTACAATATTCACCTTGTCCGCCGTGTGGTTCACTTTCTGGTTCTCGTATTATTACTGGAAATATAAGTGAGTTTTAGCATGACCGCGGCTATAAGAACAGCTGAATAAAACGGCGGAACTCAGACCAAGAAAACCGAAGGATATTAAGCTAGAAACCGATAAACTGAAGGGCCATAGCAGATCTCCAGAACCTAGACGCGCGTTCGCCATTCAGTATGTCAATCCTACCTCCGCGGAGAACCACCGCATAATCAACCGCGAGACCAGCCGGCCCAAACATGTTTTACGTGATATAAACAGGTGAAGCAGGTGAATCCTACACATTCCGTTCTTGCGGATCGATGACGGACATTTGATTCGGGCATTCTGGGGTCATGTTAACCTACGAATCTTCCACCGCTATGTACCATATTGCGGTGATGATGTCTTAGACATCGGGGGATCAATCGCTCCAGGAGTCTTCCATGAGCTACCGCAGCCAGAGAAGCTATGGTTTCTTGAGCTCGAGGGAAATATTAAGTGTACCAGAATGGTTTACTTAGTGATATCACTGCTGTAAAATATCATCAGTAAAACTTAGTTAAGACAGAAAAGTCCGATATCATGCTGGAATCATTGTATTTTAATTTCATGATATGCTATATGCACATCAGGCGGTCCCATGCCGTGTTATCTGGGCCGCGATCGCAATCGTCTTGGCCTACTCCTGCGAGTATGCCCTGGTATCCATCAACTAACTCATCGATGCGAAACGAAAACAAGACAATCACCAGAACGCTAATTCCAAGCCTCCCCCTATCCCTAATATGCAGATGTAACAAAGTCGCTATGCCTAATTTCTCTCTTGTCATCCTGATTCTTGGGTCCAATTCTGCTGCTGCTACTGCTGCTGCTATGATGTCATTCAGAGTGACGCATAACTCCCAAGTGCTGATCCCGGCTGCGATGGCGGGTTGGATAGGAGACGTACATACCGGTACGTTGATGACAGGGCTTGCTAGGAGCCGTTCGTACGGACGTATGTAGATGTGCTAAAATGAGGCTCACTGGGTTGAGACCTCCACCGTTGGAGAATAGGTCTAGTATGCAAGCTGATCGGATCCTTCGAAGATCCTCGCTTATCGACTTGCTTGGCGAAGTCTACTCGATGCGGGGCGGCGTGCTGCCGGGAGTAAGACGTCTTCGCTCTCCTTCCTTGCGCAAAGTCTCGATGATCTTAAGCATCTCTTTCCGGGCTCCCGCACTATCGATAGCCTTGTGAGCCATGCTCATCGAAATCTTCTCTCCTGCGTTGACGGCTAGGAGGCGCTTGGTAAGAAGGTGTCGCATGATGATGCAGACGAACACTCCACAGTCGCTGCCATTCTCTTGGGTCGGGGAATCGGGTAGGTAGTGGAATCGCAGAGGTCTGTTCAGGACGGTAGAAAGCTTTCTAGATGCCTCCCAGGCTTCGTTGTTGTTAGCGCCCTCGAGCGAGTCGTAGTGGAAGGCGACGCCGTCGATGAGGCTCACAAGGAGCAGGGACCAATGGCTACCTCCTTCGGCCTGGCTGACGTTTCGGTTGTCGTTAACAGGCAGGAAGATGTGGGTGATGGATGAGAAGTTGGGCAACGCGATTCGGATCGCCTGGATATCCTTTTCCTTCATAAGGAGGAAAGTCATGGATGGTCGTAGGAGGACGATATTCGCCTGTGGGTACTTCGAGAGCACCTCTCGCTCTAGGAACTCCTCCCAGAAGGCGATGTTCTACAAGCAAATTTCAAGTTAGTACACATTAGCAAAAAGTTCGGTTCTGTTTAGGTACTTACGTTGTCCGTCAGCCAGTCATTCTTCAGAGCCTTGATATCCTCGTAGGTCACTAGATAGCGCCGGTCAGTTTTGCAGCAAATCGGAAGGTTCGTTGAATAGATGCCTACAGAGAATGTCATGATCTGTAGAGATGTTGGTTAGCAAGCGCGCATACGAAGTAACTTGCAAGGGGTAGGCACTTACAAGACAGATAGGGCTGGGTAGGAGAAGGTGAGGGCGAAAGCTGGTTTCTTCTTGAGCGCAATCTTCTCGATTGGGTTCTTCTGTAGTGTGGGCTTACGCTGTCATTCAGCCGTCGAGCAAATCTTTCGCGAAACTGCATTGTACCTTTGGTTGGATCGTCGCTAAGTTAGGTAGAATGACGCGTTCCTCCGTTCCGTCCAGACACAATGTCCTGTATCGTCGCTTCGTATGCAGTAAGCCGCTTCGACGTTTCGCGAATTACGTAGGTGGGTAGGGAGGTAGGATGAGGTGCGTATGTAGGTGGGAGGTAGGTTGCGGGTAGGTACCTAAGTAGTAAGTAGGTAGGTATGTACGTATGTATGTAGGCGAAAAGAGAACTGCGGGGCAATTCAGGAGATGGAATGAATGTAATAAAGTTGAAGGGATAAAGAAGCGATGATGACGATAAAGATGGTTTGTCGCAAAAAGGATGGTGGATAAAAAAGATACCTCCGTTGTTGCAGGCAAGAAGTAAGAACTATTGTAGAGTAAGAGGCGTCGATTCAATTGATGATGTAGTCACTCGAGACGCTTCGAAAGCTGCTCGCGAATGAATGCCCTTACCAATTGGATCTAGAATTGAATCTAGATAAGTTAGACTGATGGCTAGTTTAAGATGACGAAAGCCGAGATCCAACTTTGTTGTCAATAGTGCGGAAACACTAAAAATGTGTCTGCAGAGGAAGAAAGAAGGTGGGAGTTTACAAAATGATTGAGTGGTGTCAAAAAAAAAAAGAGAGGAAAAAAAAGAAATGCTGTTTCCTGAAGGGAGAAAAAAATGAATTATTAGAAGCCTGAGACACAGGCCAACGCACAGCTGCACGATGCGATGTCCACCTTAGGTGGTTGTCCTTTCGTAAGGTAAGGTTGTCTGAATGGTTGCGCGCGAAGGAAAAAGGGTAAGGTATCTAATCAAGTGACTTGACATACCTTTATCAGAGAACGGGAACACGGTCCTTGAATACTGAAGTTGAAGATGGGAATTGAAACCCACAGACTGCGGGGAGGTAAGTGGGTTATTGAATGTATTTAGTACAGCCCGCTACGGATCTGTCCGGATGCTGTACCTACTGCTACTTCAACGTGAGTGCATCAAATGCGGGGGCAGCCTGTATATTTCTTCGCGCAAATGTACTTTTGACCAACGAATAAGTCTCCTGACCCGCCGGAACAGCGAAAGATGCTGGCGCCAAACAAATCAGGCTTAGCGCACTTACTAAGCTTGAATTCCAATTAAGCTACATGCACCCATATGCCGCGATCCCGCTGGGAAAAAAGCAAAAGAGGTTAAGCAAGTTTGTTGAACCTCGGAATATTATACCTATGTAACTCCTTAGAGAGGCAGAAGAGGTAGGTACAATAGGGCATACCTGTAGCTACATGAGGTTGAATTATCTACATAGGTCCAGCATATTTCGATGCATGCACTAATACATATATAACTACCTACATGTAGGTTTGTATGCCAGGCTGCCTCCCGATAGAGGTTTTCGGCAATGCGCAGTCGAGAATCTTTGGACGCCACCCTTCGCGGCTCTACTGTATTATTCGGTGTCCAAGGTTGAAGCTAGCAACGCAAGATGACGAACTCCAAACGAGGCTGAGCAACCTTGTGCATTACTCGTGTGTCTACTATATCTGACTGATGTCCGGATGCGTGGTCAGGCATTCCATAGCCCATTTTCCCACATAAGGTATATAAATTATAATATAACATCTACATGTATATACCTGATCCTTCAGATCTCCCCGAGGAAAAAAAAAATCGGAACATGAGGTCCAGAACGGATTGTCCGCAGGGATCGATCATGACACCCCACATGCCCTTCAGGGTTACCTCGGTACGTATTCCATCGCATGTAACACAACATCGTCTTTTCACCCCACGATTCAAGCCTTAAAGTGTTCTGTTTCAGGTATGACAGGCCTTGGCATACAACGCCTCTGGCTGCCTCTCATACATGATTCAGGCTTTGTCTAAGACACCGTTGGACGGTCATCTTTGATGGGAATCGAGTAAGGTTACCCTGCATTATCACCTAAGTCATTGGCTTCACTTATACGACCATATTACTCGGACTCTTCTCAATACATGTTCTTCGTAAGTGTTGATCCTCCAAAAGCTGTCTCGTCTCCGGGACATCACTTTAAGACTCAATGGAGCGAATGCAAGTTACGCAAGGATAACTTCACAATTTTCCCTAATGAACAGCTATTGGTAGCACTAGGCATGGACTACTTACTAGCAACGAGCAGATGGGTTATGATAAATACATGAGCTTCATTCTGTAGTTGGGTACTTACGAGATGAGAATTATTAAGTTGAGATGAAAAATTCGGAAGTACTGCCCTCCTTAGGAATCAGGTGCGCTACATAAACAGGTGCTATTCATGCTTGAGTTTTAATTTAATTATCAAGAAAGAGGAGCTCCTCAAGTGTGCGGTGGCTTGATGGTAAAATGCGTTAAATAAACGTATGTTGAAGGATTATGTAGTTTAGGAACTTGCTTAGGTGGTGTAAGCGCCAATGGTATTGCCTATTTAGTAGCCTAGCACCGTAGCCGAAAAGTATCATTATACGAAGAGGACAATTATAGCAATAGTTCGGCGGAGTGGTCATTGTATTGCGAGGTGGTTGTCTTGTAGTCTAACTTTGGTAGCTGGTAGTGCAAGCGGGATATAACGAGGGACATCGCAAAACACAAACAAGCAAGGGGAAGACTACGACTTTGTATGATATATGGTTCTTAGGTAAGAGCATAGAATCTGGTATTAGGTACCATTGTATAGCAAGTTGAAGAGTTGAGGATGCATGTAAAGACATACAATGATCTATCGCAGTTTGCTTTGAATCTCATGAAACATACCTAGGTAGGCTCATCGGTTTCTTCTAGATAGCGTCATGCAAGCCAATGAACCGAGTATGAAACGTAACTTGGGTTTCATTTAGTTTCCTCAAGGATCAGTCCTTGTTGCTTTTGCAACAAACAACTGGCACTTTGCTTTAGGTACATTTCGAGTGTTGAGACCGAGGATCATTCAGGCATTTGTATGATGAATAGATGTATTTTATATAAAATCCTCGGGGGATACGTAACCTCCACCTTGAGTGAATAAGATGGAAGCCAACATAGCAAATATTTATAATTGCCGGATCCTTTTAGCTCTATCCCCTTTCCTTAGTATAATGCTCGCCCCCGACCTCAACCCGCACCTCCCAACATAAATCTATGCATCATATCCTCGTCCTCAACGCTTGCCCAATTCAATATACGTTTATACATCCCCTTACATGAGCAATCTCCAAGCACCAAGCATCAACGCCGCGAAACCAGTGCAGACGCCCATCAGCCACTGGAGCGTCTGGAATTTGACTTGTTCCAGCTTTTCTCTCAGAGCGGCAACCTCCTGCTCGATCTTGGTCTCAGTCTCCTTGATCTTGAGCTCTTGGCTGACAGCCTCCTCGCGTATGCGGCCCTTCTCTAAATTGAGATCGAGCCGCACCGAAGCCTGGGTACGACCAATCTCGTCGCGCAGACGGTTGTTCAACTTCGTGATGTCATTTGTTAATCGCTCGTGGGCCGCGCGCGTGGTGTTGGACTCGGTGCTGTCCGCGGAGAGGAGCTCGGAGCGTAGCTTTGCAAAGTCGACCTTCTGAGTGTAGGTTGCTTTTGCGGCGTCTTCGCGCAAGACCATGGTTCGGGTCAAGTTTTGAATGCTATATGTAGGCGGCTCGTTAGCGGCGGGGTCGGTTGGGTTGGTGGTACTGCGTGACGCTTGCCTCTCCTGGATCACGTCGTTGAGCACCTTCATCATGGCGACAGATTGCTCTTCCGTGAAACCTTCGCTCTGTAACCGCTGTACAAACTTCAGCGTGTCGAAGTGGTGGTCTCTACCCCGCGACGCTGTAGCATGGAATGATCTTCTCAGGCCTGGATTCTGAAGTATCGAGGTTGGTTTTGACGGTGTGTTGATAGAAGAATATCGGGGCGTCACTCGACACGAGTGGAACGAAGCTGTCTCGCGTCTATGCCATGATGGCCTCGTTTCCAAGAGAAGAGTCCCAGCTCGGAATACCTGCGATGACCCGTTGGATTCCACCCAGCTCAGTCGTGGGAGTAGAAACCTTGGCAATGTTTGTGCCGCATTTCCAACGACACCTGCCATATCCCATCTATTCTAGAGACGGATATACTGGCAAGTGTACTTTGATTTGAACGAGTTGTATGAATTTAGGTTGGATTATGTTCGGCCTTGTGATGAACAACATGTGTGTTCCAAGAATCCGCGATGTTCGGAGCTTCTATCTGGTACGTACCGATCGCTAGGCGGGTACCATCGGGCACCGGGCAAACGGGCTGGTGGATGTGGCTTAAGCGCCCAGGAACCGGGACTAGAGCTAGAGAAGTGGCTGAGCTAACCGCGCAAGTAGAAATTTCCTTCAAAAATTTTCGCGTTTACGAATTTCTTCTTTTCTTCCTCATTCAAAATGAACAACGCAAAAAATCACATTCTCGAGACACAATATTTGGTGCGAGGTATCCTCACTTTTGCAGTGGCCCACGACCACTGAAGTTCTCGGACAGAATGGAGACTAACTCCCAACGAACAATCTTGGGTGCGGTGCTTCTCTACCCTTTCGAGGGCTATGAGAAGGATCGCAATGATTGAACGTACATCTACATTTTTAGTTATGGCTTCTTATTTGCCATCTTGTTGCGAGTAAGACTTGGGAACTGGAAACATGATTGAACTTGCCCCCATTAAAATTCCATGTTTTCATGCGCGATTCCTTGGTTTGTGGCATGACTACAATTTATTCAAGGAGTGGTATAGAAGTAAAACGAAATGCCTGGCGATGCGCCTAAATTATTGACGTGGCCTGCAATCTAAGGCTTCATAATTCTTTATCCCAACTACTACTTGGTTAAGAAGCTGCTATCCGTAGGCAAGCGACACGAATAAACCGAAGGTTTGATGTCTACGCCTGACTGATAAAATGCATATTTCAACGGTAGTCTATATGTAGGTATTTTTATAAATAAAATATGCGATCGATCAGCTACGCAATCATGTAGGTAATTCTAGCAGGTTGTTATTTTGAGCATCTGAAGCTTGAACACGCGAGCCCCAGACCAATTTACATGGACCAATAATCGTTATCGATTTTACTTGCATGTACTACCCATACAGTGCGTCTTGTATCATTTATACCTGTATCTGTTATTGCTTGTCTAGGCATGCGCGGTGCATGGTCTTGCTGAATGACTGAATAGGTACATAATCAGGTAGTAAAAACTTATGTCAATCTCAAACCATCAGGTCGGGACATCTTGTAGAGAATTAGCCCAACTTTCCTTTTCGTCGTTAATTGATATAAATCCGGAAAGTACGAATGTACCACCCCTAGAAAATTGGCATGTACAGTAAGTAGTAAGGCCTAGGTTTAGGTAGGTTGTAGCTGCGTGCCTGCCTGCATACATACGGTGCGCAACGACGTAGCTGGAGATAAGTGGTCCGTGCAGGGAAACCAAGGTAGCTGCAGCCTCAGGTTGCTCCTTGCGAACAGGTAACCCGTAACATCCAGAAAAGGATCAATCATAATACTTTTTGTACACACATACAACGTCCACTTTCCTTCCTGGAATTTCTCAACCATCAATTCAACCACCTTTCTTCCACCTCTAGTCGCCATCGATCTCTGTACAATACTTTGCATATCCGACGTACTTGATTCCGACCTTACTGATTCGATTCACTCTCTTCACCGGCATATTCGATCCCTGGAGGTTCTGCTAATTTAGCACACAACACCTTCCTTTCTACCCCTTTCCTGTACCTACTACAACACCACCAACAACCTCTCCCTGCCTCCATCGCATTCATCGGGCATCATTACTAGCAGGCTGAGGATAGGTGCACCGTTTCTGGGACATCTACCCAGCCTTCGACAATCTGCCGCTTGATCTCGCGTTTGCGCTTGACGATAGTTGGACAAGCTAGCTAACCCATGTGATCTTGAATCATGGCGCCGCTTCCCATTAAGTTCCAGGAGCTGTTGACGCTCGGCAACCTTGGGGTTGAACAGGCCGCCATCGGCTTCAACACCTGTGTAAGTGACCATCACGGCCTTTTCTCTGCTCCTATTGTCAAAGCTAACCTGTGACGCGAATTAGACCCTAGAATCCGACTCCTACATCTGCATACGAGAAAAGAAAAATGAAGCTGCGCAACCCGAGGTCATCATCATTGACCTGAAGCAAGGCAATAACCTGACCCGCCGACCCATCAAGGCTGACAGTGCTATCATGCACTGGACGAAGCAGATCATCGCCCTCCGCGCACAATCCAGAACCCTTCAGATCTTCGACCTAGAGAAGAAGGCGAAGCTAAAGTCGGCAACAATGAATGAAGATGTTGTCTTCTGGAAGTGGGTCAGCGAGTCGACCTTAGGTCTAGTCACAGAGACTTCTGTCTTCCACTGGGACATATACGACGGCGCTCAAGCTGCTCCTGTCGAGGTCTTCAAGCGCAATGGTAACCTAAATGTGTGTTTTCCCACCCTCACCGCATAGTCGCATCTATCTTAAGGTGCATGAGCTAACGGATTTTATAACAGGGATGCCAAATCATCAACTACCGGGTCAACAGCGACGGCAAATGGATGGCAGTTGTTGGCATTTCCCAGCAGGGAGGCCGCGTGGTTGGTAGCCTACAGCTGTATTCTAAGGACAGAGGCATTAGTCAAGCTATAGAAGGACACGCTGCCACCTTCGGTACCCTCAGAATAGAGGGCGAGCCTGCCGATACGAAAGTCTTCTCCTTCGCTGTCCGTACCGCTGCGGGTGCCAAGCTTCACATTGTCGAGATCGACCACCCCGAGGGCAACCGACCTTTCCAGAAGAAGGCTGTCGACATCTTCTTCCCCCCTGAGGCGACCAACGATTTCCCTGTTGCCATGCAAGTCTCCCAGAAGTATGGTATCATCTACATGGTGACGAAGTATGGCTTTATCCATCTCTACGACCTCGAAACGGGTTCGACGATTTTCATGAACCGAATCTCCAGCGAAACGATGTTCACCACCTGTTCCGATTCCGAGTCTACTGGCATTCTGGGCATCAATAGAAAGGGCCAGGTACTCTTCGTCTCCGTCGATGAAACGACTATGATCGACTACCTCTTGCAGAACCCGGCAAACACGCAAATCGCGATCAAGATGGCATCCCGTGCTGGACTTCCTGGTGCAGACCAGCTCTACTCTCGCCAGTTTGACCAATTATTTAACTCTGGCGATTACGAGGCTGCCGCCAAAGTTGCCGCCAACTCTCCTCGCGGCTTCTTGCGTACTACTGAGACGATCAACAAGTTCAAGAACCTTCCTACGCCTCCGGGAAAGATGTCTTATATTCTTCAGTATTTTGGCATGCTGCTTGACAAGACAACACCACTAAACAAAACAGAGACTCTGGAGCTTGCCGTGCCAGTTCTCTCGCAGAACCGTAAGCATCTGCTCGAGAAGTGGGCGAAGGAAGGCAAGCTAGACTTTTCCGAAGAGCTTGGTGACCTGGTTAGACCTCATGATGTCAGCCTGGCCCTCAGTGTCTACCTTAAAGCCAGCGCCTCTCACAAGGTAGTTGCTTCTCTTGCCGAGCTGGGTCAATTTGACAAGATTCTGCCGTATTGTGACCAGACTGGCTATCAACCGGACTGGATCACTCTTCTCCAGCACATCGTTCGCACAAACCCAGAACGCGGTGCCGAGTTCGCAACTGCCTTGGCGAACCACCCCACTGGCCCGCTGATTGACATCGAGCGAGTCGTAGACGTCTTCCAGGCGCAAGGCATGGTCCAGCAAGCAACAGCCTTCCTGCTCGAGGCGTTGAAGGAGAACAAGCCAGAGCATGCCAACCTCCAGACCAGACTTCTGGAGATGAACTTGATGAACGCACCTCAGGTAGCAGATGCCATCCTAGGTAACAACCTGTTCTCGCATTTTGACAAAGCCCGCATTGCTGCTCTGTGTGAGCAAACTGGCTTATATCAAAAGGCGCTAGAGCTTTATGAGGACCCTGCATCGATCAAGCGAGTTATCGTTGGCATTCCTGCGGCTCCGAACTTCAACTCGGACTGGCTGGTGAACTACTTCGGTCAACTTTCTGTTGAACAGTCCCTTGATTGCCTCGACGCCATGATGAAGTCCAACATTCGTCAAAATCTTCAATCCGTTGTTCAAGTTGCCACCAAGTACTCTGAACTACTTGGCCCTACTAACTTGATAGATCTCTTCGAGAAGTACAAGACTTTCGAGGGTCTCTTCTTCTACCTTGGTAGCATTGTCAACCTATCTCAGGAGCCGGATGTTCACTTCAAATACATTGAAGCAGCCACCAGAATGGGACAGTTCAACGAAGTCGAGAGGATCTGCCGTGACAGCAACTACTACAACCCGGAGAAGGTCAAGAACTTCTTGAAGGAGGCTAAGCTCACCGAGATGCTTCCTCTAATCATTGTCTGCGACAGACACAACTTCGTTCACGACCTGATTTTGTACCTGTATCAGAACCAGCGCTTCAACGCCATTGAGGTTTATGTACAGCGTGTCAACCCTGGCAGAACCCCAGAAGTTATCGGTGGTCTACTTGATGTTGATTGTGACGAATCTGTCATCAAGAATCTCCTCACCACCATCAATGCTGCCTCTATTCCCATTGATTCTTTGGTGCAAGAGGTTGAGACCCGTAACCGCCTGAAGCTTCTGCTTCCCTTCTTAGAGGCTACTTTGGCCGCTGGCAACCAGCAGCAGGCCGTCTTCAATGCTCTCGCCAAGATCTACATTGACTCTAACAACAACCCCGAGAAATTCTTGAAGGAGAATGATCAATATGACACCTTGAGCGTTGGTAAATATTGCGAGAAGCGGGATCCCAACCTGGCATTCATCGCGTACCAGAAAGGTCAGAACGATCTGGAGTTGATCAACATAACGAATGAGAACTCGATGTATCGTGCTCAGGCTCGTTACATCCTGGAGCGTTCCGAGCCAGAGCTGTGGTCGTTCGTCTTGAGCGAAAACAACATTCACCGACGCTCTGTGGTTGACCAAGTTGTTGCGACGGCCGTCCCCGAGAGTAGTGATCCTGCGAAGGTTTCTGTCGCCGTCCAGTCGTTCCTGCACGCTGACCTTCCTGGCGAGTTGATCGAGCTGCTGGAGAAGATTGTGTTGGAGCCATCACCCTTCAACGACAACCCCAGTCTGCAGAACTTACTCATCCTCACCGCCGCCAGGGCCGACAAGGGTAGAGTTATGGACTATATCCATCGCCTGGATGCATTCAACGCCGACGAATGTGCACAGCTGTGTATCGACGTCGGCCTCCACGAAGAGGCTTTTGAGATATTCAAGAAAGTTGGCAACAAGACTGCCGCTGTTGAAGTCCTCGTGGAGCACGTTGTTAGTATCGACCGCGCGAGCGCATTCGCCGACGATGTTGATATTCCGGAGGTTTGGAGTAGAGTTGCCAAGGCCCAACTTGATGGCCTACGTGTTGCGGATGCGATCGAGTCGTACATTAGAGCTGGCGACCCTCGCAACTACACAGAGGTCATCGAGGTTGCAACCCATGCTGGAAAGGACGAAGAGCTGGTCAAGTATCTCCGTATGGCACGAAAGACTCTCCGAGAACCCCCGATCGACACCGCTCTTGCTTTCTGCTATGCCCGACTTGATCAGCTAGGAGAGTTGGAGGACTTCCTCCGTGGTACCAATGTGGCTAACATCGAAGAGTCCGGTGACAAGGCGGCGTCAGAGGGATTCCACCAGGCCGCCAAGATCTTCTACACAAGCATCTCCAACTGGTCCAAGCTTGCCACGACTCTTGTTCATCTTGAAGACTACCAAGCCGCCGTCGAATGCGCGCGCAAGGCCAACAACATCAAGGTCTGGAACCAGGTGCACTCTGCATGTGTTGCCAAGAAGGAATTCCGCCTTGCCAAGATCTGTGGTCTCAACTTGATCGTCGACGCTGAGCAGCTGCAAGCTCTCGTCAAGCAATATGAATATGAAGGCTACTTTGATGAGCTCATCGAGCTTCTCGAGCAAGGTCTTGGCCTCGAGCGTGCCCACATGGGAATGTTCACCGAGCTGGGTATTGCGCTCTCTAGATACCACCCTGAGAGATTGATGGAGCACATCAAGCTGTTCTGGAGTAGAATGAACCTCCCCAAGCTTATTCGTGCATGCGAGGAAGCTAATCTTTGGCCCGAGCTGGTCTTCTGTTACTACCACTATGATGAATTTGACAACGCTGCGCTTGCTGTAATGGAGCGTGCGCAAAACTCCTGGGAGCACCAGCAGTTCAAGGACATCGTCGTCAAGGTTGCTAATCTGGAGATCTACTACCGCGCTATCAACTTCTATCTGGAGCAGCATCCCTCTCTCTTGACAGACCTTCTTCAAGTACTTACTCCTCGCATTGACGTCAACCGGGTGGTCCGCATGTTCCAGAAGTCCGACAACCTCCCGCTGATCAAACCCTTCCTACTCAATGTCCAAAGCCAGAACAAGCGAACTGTCAATGATGCTATTAATGATCTCCTAATTGAAGAGGAGGATTACAAGACCTTGAGGGATTCTGTTGAGAACTACGACAACTACGACGCTGTTGATCTCGCCTCTCGCTTGGAGAAGCATGATCTTGTCTTTTTCCGACAGATCGCTGCCAACATCTACCGCAAGACCAAGAGATGGGAGAAGTCAATTGCTCTGTCGAAGCAGGACAAGCTCTACAAGGATGCCATCGAGACAGCTGCTATCTCTGCAAAGTCAGAGGTTGTCGAAGAGCTACTTCGTTATGTAAGTTATTTGCCCTTTTGTTCCTATTTATGACATTATACTGACTGCTTTTTAGTTCGTCGACATCGGTAGTCGGGAATGCTACGTTGGCATGCTCTATTCATGCTACGATCTCATTCGCCCCGATACTGTACTTGAGCTATCGTGGCGAAACGGCCTGAACGACTTCACTATGCCGTACATGATAAACCTCCTTTGCCAACAGACGAAGGAGCTTGCATCCCTAAAAGCAGACAACGAAGCCCGAAAAGCGAAGGAGACTGCCCAAGAGAAGCATGAAGACGAAACCCCCATTCTAGGAGGTAACCGTCTCATGATCACTGCTGGCCCTGCCGCTACCGGTGGACGAGTTTCTCCGGCTCCCTTCGCACAGACGAACGGTTTTGCTCCTCAAGCTACAGGTTTCGGCTTCTAGATGGGGACAAACTGAGACTGCATCCGATATGCCACTTGTTAAGGAAACAAGCGGTTTAGAAAGCAAGGCCCTTATGGATATACTTGCATGATATCTACGTGTCCCAACGGAAAGCATTGCGCTTAACATGTCCACTATCTTCGTTGAGATGGTGGGCACGGTGAATTTTACTGGAGTTCGTCGCGAAAAAAAAAAAGTTCTTTGCGGATTTTGCGATAATATCTTCGGTTAGGGGGACCTTGGCCACGGCTAAGTGTTTGCGGATGGATTGAGACTAGAGGATTTATTTGCACCCAAAAAAACACCACATGAAGACCGCTACTCCGGTCATATCTAGTATGTCGGGTATCTGGTCAGATGAACCTGCACTCTGTTGTATTTGTATCATAGTACATTAAGACCTTCATCGGTCTAAAGGTAGTAGACTAAAGCTAATGACTTGAGTATCTTGCTTCCACGGGTTCCATTACATTATGTGACGTAAGGCGAGGATTGCTAATGGCGTAAGTAAATGTCCCACACGAGACTACACATGTCGTTGGCGGAAAAATACACGATCTCCTCACTCCCCACACTCTGCTGCTGTATCTTTCCAGCGGCAAGTTTGGGCTCTATGTCGATGCTGTCATTTCCCCACGATGTCACTGCAGGGCTTATCATGCTTCTTTATACTAATTCTCCCCGTCAAACCTTGCCGATGGTGCTGCTGTAACCTTGCAGGGTGACGGTCGAGTTGGGGAACCGACTTGATAGGCTCGCCTATGTTTCTATGGTCTTCGAGTCCTCTATCGCGCCGCTTTTCGCCGAGGACAGCACGGGTCATGAACAGCTGACGAAGGAGGGGTGGGATGGACATCGAAGGATGCTACGTATAGTACCCAAGTTACTTATAGGTGTAATGGGAAGATGAAATATGAGATAAATCACGAACCATAATGGGTAGGAAGATCGAATCCGTGTTTTCCAAATACTGTTGCCTCTCAAGATGGTAACTCCCCGGCTTTTGATCGCCCTTGGGGCTTTTGCGGGCAACGCGCAAGCAGCTGCGATCTCTAGAGCTACGTCTCGAGACGGAAATGATCGTAAGCTATCAGAATACCTATAATTGAATTGCTGAGGCTCTGCTCAGATTTACTGACTCGCCGCAGTCGTGCAACCGGTGTATAAGGCGCTAGACCTAGGTTCTATTAAGCCTCTCGGTTGGTTCAAGGACCAGCTCGAGCTCGAAGCGGAAGGGTTGTCGGGAAATATGTTTGATTTTTATCGCTTCGTTCATGATTCGAGATACCTCGGCGGATCTTTTGAGTACTCTGGTCTGAGGTAAGTGCCTGGCGAATTGATTGATTTTGGTATTTTGCACGACTATAAGGGGTAGCTGAAATTGCTGTGTCTTGCCACCTTAAGACGGAGAACATAATTATAAGATAATGAAACACGACTCGCAGCGCCCGCTAACTCCTATCTGTTGACAGTGAAGCATCACCCTACTGGTTCAACGGTCTTGTCCCGCTAGCCTTTGGTCTGGGTGATGACAGGATTCTCAGCCAGGTTAAATACTATCTAGACTATATTCTCGACCACCAGCAAGAGGATGGGTGGATCGGGTGGGAAACCACACAAGCTACGAGAGGACTCTGGGCGCGGTGCCTGCTGCTACTAGGACTTATTCAATATGCGGAGGCTGATCCTACTGAGACGGATCGTATTGTGGACGCCATGTACCGCTATGTTGAGCTTGCACACAGCAGTAGGTTCTTTTACTTTACGAGTTATCTCCCCTGATTCTATAATTCGAGTCCCTTGAGAAGCCTTAGAGTACCTAGGTATATATTGGCACACTCGAGATTTGTGGAAACAAATACTAACTCTACATTCCATAGTGCTTCAAAATAACTACACTGGTCTCATCGTACATGGTAACGACACTTACGATGTAGACGGATTCGGAGTCGGCTGAACGCATGAGATGCATATCCCTTTGCAGTGGCTTTTAGAGCGATATCCTCGTAACAATACCGACATACTCTGGGAAACCATGGATCTTATGATAGATGGAGGAGTTCTCGTGAGTTTTATTCTCATCTCCAACCTGTCCTCATAGCAGAGCTGCCACTAATCTAAAGCCCTACCTACAGTGGGGTGCAGACTGGAGGACTTTCTGGACGGATGAGGCATACCCGAAGGTCCTATACGAAGATACTCCGTTTGATCTAAGCTGGGTCTTCATTCACGGGGTCAACATGGCACAAGGTGAGATAAATAGAATCTTGACAAGTAGCCGTGACTAACCGGTGTCTCTGGGAAGGCTTGCAATACACTCTATCCCTGTACATCAACAGCGGGGACGAAGCCCTCAAGACGCAAACCCGGAAAGCTGTTGACCTGCTAGCAACATACCACCGCTCTCTCGCGGGTACTATTCTAGCGGATGAGTATATTGCGGATCTGAACCCTAGCCGAGGAGCAGAGCTCTGCATTGCCGCTGAGGTCATGTTCTCCTCTGCGTATATCTACCAGTACCTTGGTGACGATGACATCGCCGACTGGGCTGAGCAGACGGCTTTTAATGCGTTCCCCGTCTCTGTGTCGGCAGACTGGTGGTCGCATCAGTATGTTCAGCAGGAGAACCAGGTGCGTACCTATTTAGCCACTTCCCCCTTTTCTTATTAAGCGAAATCTACCCCCACGTCTGGCAGAATATTAGCTAACTAACCATTGTGAATGTAGCCATGGTCTCGAAACTTAACCACGGACGATTTATGGTGGGACGTAGACTCCTACGGCAATGTCTTTGGTCTGGAGCCTAATTACGTGAGCTACCCTCCCTTTTTTATTCGCTTCTTTCATGACCGACTTTCTCTCCCCTTTTCAACCATAACATGAATTCCATAAACTCAATAGACTCTAACCATACGTAAAACAGCCCTGCTGCACAGTCAACCACCCGCAAGCCTACCCCAAGTTCCTCGCCAACTCCTTCGCCAAGACAGCCGACAACAACCTAGCGCACGTCTTCCTGATCCCGGGCACAGCCGCCGCGAGCCTAGGCCCAGACAACAGCAATGCCGTCTTCGTGACAGCCAACACGACCTACCCTTTCGGCCACACTATCACGTACGACATAACAGCGACCTCACCCTTCGACTTCTACGTGCGCATCCCGACCTGGGCCAACACAAGCAAAAGCACCATCAGCACCAGAACCACCGCCAACACTACCAACAACAACACGCAACCCCTAACCCTAACCTCCAACCCGCAATCGCTACAAAAAATCGCCGTCCCAGCAGGCTCATCAACAGCAACGCTGCGCCTCGCGACAACCCCGCGCGTAGTCCAGCGCGCCAACCACACCGCGGCCATCTACCACGGCGCGCTGCTGTACGCGCTAGCCATCGAGCACGACGAGCGCGCCGCGTCGCCCATCCAGTACCACAGCGCCGACGTGCTGCCGCTCAACACCACGGACCCCGAGGGCCGGACGCGGGACTACGTGCTGACGCCCAAGCCGGGGACGGTCTGGAACGTCGCTATCGATCCTACCCAGATCCAAGTCGTTCGACGGCGGAAAGCGGGTGAGACTTCGTCGTTTGAGGTCTACGACGATGATGTGCTCGAGGTCGACGCCGATGACCTGGAGAACCCCATCTGGGAGCTGGGTGCGCCGCCCGTGGAGCTGCGTGTCGCTGCTGTTGAGATCGATTGGCCTACTGCCTTGGATACCGCGGCCGATCCGGGGACGTTTGATGTCAAGCCCAAGGGGAAGCCGTTCGCGGCTAGGTTTGTGCCGTACGGGTCTAGTAAGCTGCACATGGCGTTGCTGCCTGTGCTTGAGCTGGATGATGTAGATCTCAGCGTGTGATATGTAGGTGGAACTTCTGTCAATTCACAATATTGTCATGAAATAGCACACCAAAGCAGGAGTGGGAGGATATATGAAGTTTAAATGTGCTTGTAACAATGAAGACTAGTTAGGTACCTAGGTCAGGTATTTTGCGTTTTGCAAGCGAACTTAGGAGAGAGCAAACATGAGAAAGAATTCCACTCCAACCCGAGTACTCGATCTCCGCCCAGGATACACACTCCACCCATATGCCAGCAGTCCCGTACCATTACTCCGGTGTTGAATCCATTTTTTAGTCACTGATCATTTGACAATTTTGCAAACCAAGTCCGATCCATCGACCGAATCACCCTCCCGAACTTGAAGGCCGCTGACTTTGCCGTTGTGTGGGGCAGAGATAACCATTTCCTGTTGTGAAGTTAGCAATAAATTCGTATGTAATAGTTAGAATTTTGAAAAACTAAGCAATCTTACCATCTTCATGGCACTGAGCACCGCAAGAGGGTCTCCCTTCTTGACCTCGGTACCCTCGTGGACTCTCAACTCAACCAAGACACCAGCCATTGGGGCTCCAACCTGGCTAGAATCGCCGGGGTCGGCCTTAGGTCGGCTGACGTTCTCAACGCTAGCCTTCTTGTCGTCGACGGTGACTTGACGAACTTCACCGTTCATTTCGTAGAACACCTCACGCTGGCCGGTGTTCTCGGACAGAGGACCGACAGCCAATAACTTGAGGATAAGGACCTTGCCCTTCTCCAACTCGACGTGGAACTCCTCGCCGATCTGCGGTGCAGAAAGGAAGTACTTCGTCGGTAAAACGGAAAGGTCACCGAACTTCTGGACAAACTTCTTGTAGTCATCGTACACCTTGGGGTACATAAGGTACGATGCTACATCAGTCTCGGTGATCTGGCCCCATTTCTGTGCAAGCTCGGAGCGCGTCTTCTTGAAATCGACGGGGTCGAGGTATAGACCAGGTCGCTTATCAAACTTCCGGCGGTTTCTGAGAGCCTTCGAGCGAAGGGGCTCAGGGAACCCACCGTACGGCTGACCCATCATACCCTCGAGGAATTCGAGTACTGAGCCGGGGAAATCAAGCTCGCCGGCACGGTCAACAACATCCTGGGATGATAATTTGTTGGAGACCATGAATTGGGCCAAGTCACCAACGACCTTGGAGGTAGGTGTGACCTTGACGATGTCTCCGAGGAGGTCATTTGCATGCTCGTAAGCCTTCTTGGTTTCGGCCCATTGAGAACCAAGACCTAGTTGGGCAGCTTGGAACATCATGTTGGTGAGCTGGCCACCGGGGATTTCGTGCTCGTAAACCTCAGGGTCAGGTCCAATAAGATGAGCCTCGAAAGGTGAGTACAGCAGTCGAAGTTGCGACCAGTATGCGTCAAGGGCCCTGACGTGGGCAGGGTTTAGGCCGGGATCAAACTCGGAGCCCTCAAGCGATGCAATGATGGCGTTGATGCTGGGCTGCGAGGTCATTCCAGAAAGACTGTCAGTGGCGGCGTCTACCGCATCCGCACCTGCTTGGGCACAAGCAACCATGGATGCCACACCAGTACCGGCAGAGTCATGAGTGTGGACGTGGATTGGTAGATCAGGGTACTTCTTTCGAATGGATCCGACCAGAAGAGTAGCGGCGCGAGGCTTTAGAACACCAGCCATATCCTTGATGCCAAGGACATCGATGTCTAATGCGACTAGCTTCTCAACCAAGTCCAAGTAGTACTCGAGATTGTACTTCTTCTTGGGGTTCAACACTATTACAACGGGTTAGTAAGCCGTCTCTTTCATAAGGATTTGAGGGGGGCTTGTGAGGTGTGCTCCGAGAGGCGACTCCTTGATCGGTCTGACTCGGGCTACCCCCTCGAAACGAGATGAAAAAAGGTGATGATAAGGAAAGGGGATATTTACTGTCTCCGCTGATGCAAATGGTTCCTTCAGCTACACCGCCAGCCTTCTGCACGGCCTTAATACCGACCTCAAGCTGGTTGATGTCATTCAAGGCATCGAAAACTCGGAAGATATCGACACCGTTCTTCTTCGCCTGCTCGACGAAATGCTCAATAGCATTGTCAGGGAGCGAAGCATAAGCTACGCCGTTGGCTCCACGCAGAAGCATCTGGAAGGGAATGTTGGGGACAGCCTTGCGCATCTTGCGTAAACGGTCCCAGGGGTCCTCATAGAGGAAGCGCATGGCAACATCAAAGGTGGCACCTCCCCAGCATTCCAAGCTGTATAGGTTGCTAAGAGCATGGCTCGTCTCCTTCGCGATACCCAAGAGATCAATAGTTCGCACACGGGTAGCTAGCAGAGACTGGTGGGCATCACGCCAGGTGGTATCCATCAGCAAGCAACCCTTGTATTGGCGAACGGCCTTAGCAAATGCCTTGGGGCCTTGGTCGAGAAGGATTTGTCTCCATCCCTTTTGGCTAGGCTGCGACACATCAACCTTGGAACCATCATCGTTGAAGAGCTCGGGAATGATAATGTCACCCTTGAACTTAGGCTCGCCGATTTGGCCCTTGATGCTGCTCCCGTTGACGGCAATGTCGCCGAGATAAGCTAGCAGCTTCTGGGCGCGGTTCTGACTGCCGATAAGGTCAAATAGCTGTGGCGTATCATCGATGAAGGTGGTCCAGCAGTTACCATCGATAAACGTCGGGTGGGTCAACAGTGAGGCAAGGAATGGAATGTTGGTCTTGACACCGCGGATACGGAACTCAATGAGAGCTCGGAGGATCTTTCGGCGGGCTATTTCGTAGGTGGAGCCGTGGCATGTGCACTTGACCAACATGGAATCATAGTATGGGGTGATAACCGCGCCAGCAAATCCGTTTCCACCATCGAGACGTACACCATTGCCACCGGCGGATCTGTACACCTCGATCTTGCCCGTGTCAGGCTGGAATTGCTTAGAGGGGTCCTCAGTAGTGATTCGGCATTGGATGGCAAAGCCTCTTGTTGAGATTCGGTCTTGAGTTAACCCGAGCTGTTGAAGCGAAGCGCCCGCGGCAATTTGGATTTGAGCAGCGACAACATCAATACCGGTGATTTCTTCGGTAATGGTGTGCTCGACTTGAATACGTGGGTTGATTTCGATGAAGTAGTAACGGTTTTGCTGGTCAACCAAAAACTCCGCGGTACCGGCATTTCGGTAGTTCACGGACTTGGCTAGCTTTACAGCGTCGGCCAGAATAGCATCTCGGGTCTCTGCGGGGAGATCCTTGGCGGGCGCAATCTCAACCACCTTCTGATGTCTCCGTTGGACCGAGCAATCACGCTCGTACAGATGTACGATGTTGCCGTGGTTGTCACCAAGAAGTTGGACTTCGATGTGCTTGGGCTTGTCCAAGAAACGCTCGACGAATACCGTGCCATTTCCGAAGGCCGTCTTTGCCTCGGAAGTAGCTCTGTCGAAAGATTCTTTCAGACTTGCTTGGTCACGTACTACTCGCATACCTCGGCCACCACCGCCGAAGGCAGCCTTGATGATGATAGGAAATCCATATTCGTCGGTGAATTCCCTAACTTCCTCGAATTTCTCCACAGCGCCCTCGGTTCCGGGGACGACAGGGACATTCGCAGCAATGGCAAGTCTTCGGGCAGAAACCTTGTCTCCAAGAGAGTCAATGACATCGGGAGAGGGGCCGACGAACTAGAGGAGTAGTATTAGTCGGTAAACCAACCGGAGAATGAGCTATGACTAAGTAGAAACTTACAATAAGACCAGCTTTTTCAACGTTTCGTGCAAATTCAGCATTTTCTGACAGAAAACCGTATCCTGCACGGTTTAGTCAGAAATCATAGCTAAATGCAAAAAGAGTGAAACTTACCAGGATGGATCATCTGTACGCCATGCTCCAGGGCGATTTTGATGATCTCGTCGCCGGCAAGGTAAGCTCCGACCGGGGTATATTGGCCTCGTTTACCAATGACGTAGGCCTCATCGGCCTCTGCAAGCGAGTTAGCATTATACCATAGCTTTTGCGATAGAAGTCGGATGTCAACACCACATACTCTGCCGATGCATGCTGAGTCGATCCTCATAACTTGCTTAGGTTAGCTACAAACCGTTTAAACTAGCGGTCCCATTGCTTTGCTTACCTGAAAACTGCGACGGTGTGCAACGACAATTCGTGAGCCTGAATCAAGTCAACTTCTGAAGCTCTGCGGGGAACCTTGCATTGTAGGTGGGGGGAATAGTAACATACCGTTCTAAAGATCTATAAACCAAAAAGAAGCAAGTATTAGTCGCTAATGTCTCATAAGATAGGCACCTTGATGGATTGATGTTGCATTGGGGAAAGGTCATACTCGAATAGCTGGTAACCGTTAGCAAAATAATGGGCGTGGTTTCACATGCTTCGGGTTTACTTACGAATTTCTCCTCTGTTGGCCACTGTTTTCCGCGCACATGGTTAGCAACGGCTGACGATGATACGCAAGCAGCTGTGAGAGGTAACTATGACTCACCAAGCAGCTTCTTTAAATGCATGATAGTGCTGTTTGCGCGAATATGGTGCGTTGTCTTGGCCGCCTTCGGTGCGGTGCCCTCCTCGAACACATCTTCGTTGTCGCTGGCGGCGGTCTTCCGCGCAGCCTCCAAGTCTTGGATATCTTGGAAGTCCATCTTGGCTGGCCAGAGACTTCGACAGAAGCAACTGGTTTAGGTCACCTCGAGGAAATTAAAGGTATTGAGAAAACCGTTGGTGTGACGTAGGAAGAGAGAAAGAGAGAGAGAGACGTTTGTTGAGTCTTGAAGCCGAGATTGATTTTGGTGGGGTCAACTCTCAACCAGGGTGCAAGCTCCTGCTGCTGGGCCCGGTGCACTTCTTCCTTCGTCCGCTGACGTATGTAGCTTATGTAGGGGAGGTCTCTAGGCTAGCTCTAAGAATGTGGGGTGTGTTCAGAAGTGCCGTACAGGTGTTATTGAACAAACCGACGGAAGAAAGGATACTAGGCGTAAGCAGAGAGCAAACCGGGGCAGAGGCAAATAGGTCTATGTGCCTTTGTCTCGGTTGGATGGTGTTACGCAAAAAAAAAACACACCAGGAGTTGGAGAAGATAGAAAATATGAAGAGTTATGACTCGGAGAGGAGGCCGACTGCTTCTTAAAGTTTTTCCCTCTCCCACTTAACGAGCCAAGAAGACGATGCAGAATGTAGCGTCGGTTCTCGCTAACCCTCGATACAGTCTAGTACAGACGAAACAGAAGGTATGGGTTGGTGGAGGCTGCCTACCCAGCTAGTTGGCTGACTGACTGGGAGGACTGCATAGACCGCGGACGGGCAAGCGGGATGGGTACTTTTGAGGGGATTATTTCTCCTTTTCCATTTTCCCTTTTCCTTCTTTATCCCTTTGGTCGGAGGATGAATGATCAGCTTCTTGTCTCACCCCTGCCAAGTGATAAGACGAGCCGACAAGGTGCCACCAAATAGACAGGCATATTCGCCCATCCATTGAGGTCGTCGTCATTGAAAAGCCCTACCGAGACAGGGCAACTGCCTACCACGCAGCCGCGGTACCTCATAATTGCCCTGGCAGTATAAGAAACAACTCATTCGGCTTGATGAAACAGCCAATCCGGTTGCCGAACTCAGTCCGAGTTCACTAGATGGGGCAATTATAGCTACCTACCCTACCTACCTAGGTTCTAAGCTCTATGTGTTTAGCAACTGAGCTCCGAGCTTGCTTGCTTGCTTCATCATTGAAGTTGCTCTCTTCTGTACATTAGTATACTAAATTACCTACCTCCTGTAAGTATTGTACAGTACATAGGTAAACTTACCATCTATCCATCCATCTCACCTATCCCCCCGTCTTACTTACATGGACATGATGCAATCTGTATGAATAGGCACATATCTCAAAGGAACAAGGTGAGCAGGTGAGTTACGTTATAGCCGGGGAGGGTGACGCTTTGTTGCGGCAGAGTCTGCGAGCCTTTGGTATCGACAGAGGTTGACCAGAATGAAGGACCAATCTGGACTGCGTTCGGGTTATGGATCCCGAGTAGTAATGCTACCAGACTCTAATAAAATTAGGGTGCATCTATATGAGGTGTGTGATGTGGTGTAGAAAAAATAAAAAAGCAGCTTGGGGGCGGGCAGTGACAAGGATTGGAAAGATGCACGGCGGGGTTGGCGGGGTCAAAGGTGGGAAGTCAGTCTGCAGAAATACACCTCAAGCACGAGCTTCTGAGCTATTAACTGCATAAGAGCAGCGTCATCCCTGTCTAT
Source organism: Hypoxylon sp. CI-4A (assembly GCA_002120315.1). Classification (NCBI taxonomy): domain Eukaryota; kingdom Fungi; phylum Ascomycota; class Sordariomycetes; order Xylariales; family Hypoxylaceae; genus Hypoxylon; species Hypoxylon sp. CI-4A. The sequence goes on from KZ111535.1 coordinate 433,304, forward strand.
GACCGTGCTGCTTCCGCGGCTCCTTCCCTGCCCTCGCCTACGAAGCGACATATATAGTAGCACTGTCACAAAATAAGGGAAGCTTCATGCTGTTCATGCTGTTCATGCTGGGGAGGCCTGGAAGGTCCAGTGAACTTCAGCTTTGAGACAGCTGGGGTGAGACTACCAATCACAAGTACCATGTACACATATCTCCCCTGCTGTGTAAGGTAATTCCTCTAGTTAGATGGCCCAATGAAAATAGACTGATAAAATAGTTTCTTTTCTAACTACCTAGGTATCCAATGATTTCTAGACCTCCAAAAAGGAGGCTTGTCGCTTAGTTCGGACATTTCCAAGCTGCTGAGGGGTAATAATTATACCTATACTTCTAGTTTCTATTCTATTGTTTATTCACTTCGGCTGTGGCTTTTTTGTCTCCTCTTGTTTTCTGTCGCTTCCTTGATTTTCTTGGTCTTCTTCTATTCTTCTTGCTGGTGTCTGCAATTCTTTCCGAATAATCGAATGCGTTATAGCTCCTTCAGTTTATATTCCATATGTGGTTGGCGGATTTGGATTATAGGGTGGTGTTCATATACAGAGACTGCTACCCCTTTAGGTGATATGCTGGCAGTCTTAATTCACACAATTACATCATTCCATGTATAATCTATAACATGTAATAAAGTTGAGGACACATAGTTCTGACAGGAGTTCTGGCGAATAGCGCAATTTGCCTGCCTGCGCGAGTTACCATCCTATCCATGCCACTGCGTACTTGGCGAATACAGCCAAGCTCGAATATCTGCGAGAGATACTCCGGAGAGGATAGCGGTGAGGATTTTTTGGAAGGGTTGTAGGTTTCACTCATGAGATGAATTAAAACCGCAAACATCTTGGCTTGTTTACTCTTCGTAACTCGTCAATACCCATGACAGTTTCATTCTGCCCATGTTTGATCTCATACCTGATACGAAACAGTATGTACCTATATATATTACTAACTCATACCAGTTGTTTCTCTATATTCCCACCGCCTCGGCTCTTACCCCGACCTGGGGTGCAATAAGCGGTTGTATTATGCGCATGGTACGCAAGGTAGGATTGTGAGGCTTGCCCTAGTGTCTTTACAAGGTGCACCAACACTGCGGATGCGGTACTAGTAATGCCCCCATCTGACAGCTTATCTAGATTGCGCTATTAATTCCTCGCCAGTTGTCGCTTGGCGAAACGACTAAAGTCACAACTCGAGTTGTCGATCACCAAAACGAAGAGAGGCTTCTTCCTAGTACCTTGTTGCCAAGCTATGCACTGTACGGATCTCATGTACACAGCCGTCCTCTTCGTCACACATCATCTGCATCTTTGCCCATTTTATTATTAGGTTTAGCGGAGATAAAAGGGGCTAGTCTACCTCTTACGATAGGAGGGTAATTATATAAATTTCTCTGTTCCTCTTCTAATCCGGTCTGCCTTGAAGGAGAATAAGAAAACCACCCGTTGGTTTTTGATATACCTGATTTTGGTGTGAGGCTGATTAAAGGATCTAACTATTTGATCTGTAACCGCCGGTCTAGGACCACGGACTTGGCTGCGCGTGTGTAGTAACACGGTTGAGCTTGTGGCAGATTTGGCGCATGGCCGGACACCCCACACGTTGAATAGATCATGGTCGCCTTTTCAATAATGCCTCGTTTCCGTCTTTTACACGCTACATCCATACCTCAGCCAAGGTTTCGCAGGGGGGCAAGTACAGCCGCGTGAGAGGGATGCTGCTACTGCGGAGCTTAGCACGTTGTGTTGACACGATGGTGTTGAGCGCTCAGGCGTTATAGAAACTCAACACCCTCGAGGGGGGAGTCATGTACAGTACATGGGACCTCCTAGCCAATTGAGGATCTACGAGACGCGTCGTCTAGGTGTGCATGTGACCAACTTCATGGACAAGGTCATTCGCTTTAAGCGTGGGGGGTTCCGTCACGTCCATTACCTGGTCAGTCTCGAAGCCTTAATTGGTTCTATTTAATAACCTGTCAGCCTGAGTTCCGTGTTGAGCAATACTACTCCAGGTCAACAATTGCTATACTTTCCTAATTTAGAAGTGAACATTAAGCACTGGCTAAGTCTTCATGATCTACAGCAATAGCACACGAACCGATTCCAAGTCCTAGGTTAAAGGACCCAGGAATCGTCAGCCAATACTAAACGGCGTTTGAATTCAACTCTTTAGTTATCTTTCAGGTCGTCAAATTAGAGATTAAATCTACAATAGTCATTAGAGCTCCCTGGCAAATAGGATATATAGCTCGCGTTGTTAAATATCTTCCTTTCGGTGCTATCCTCAACGATTGAAAAGAAAAGCGACGCCCATATCACCGATAGTTGTCTCTTCCGTCGGAAGCATTTATACACAACCGGGTTCTTCAATCTTCTCTACATTATATTCCCTGGCAAAAAAGCAACGGCCATGTCGCCGATGAAATTCTCAAGAAACCAATCAATACTCGTCACCCATCAACATTACACCCCCCAAAGGAAATGATTTCGATGAAGTGGACGCGAGAATTGTGGTGGTGGGAAGTAGAAAATCGGTTTCGTGACTTCCTCGCAGGCGTCCAGCTTCTGGCTGGTGCTTTTGCTTGACTGGTCTGGCCGAAGCTCTTCCACGCGAAGAAGCGATCGAAGCTGCTGGACTGATGTTTCGATCTGTCGTCTATTTGAACTCTCAATTCTTGTACTCTGTCCCCTCGTTCCAGCACGAGGCTACCCATTGACGCCACTAACCATCCCTAAGTATATCGTGCTATTAAAGCTGCTTGCGATGCAGCAGCGAAGCCGTGCACTTCAAAGTTGCCATATCGGCGAAGGAAATCTGATCCCGCAGTCATCGAAAAAGCATAGTACTGCACAGCTTGGTTTGAACCAACACGAAGCACACAGTCTCTGTCCACATCCTCCCATCTTTCCAACTCTTCATACCGCCTCCGCGCGCCCTTTGCAATGGTGCCGACAATTAGGAGAGCGTCGCTGTATTCTTTTTCCAATTGCTCGGGGAGACATCTGTCGAGTCTGCAGTGCCAGACGACCAACTTCCATTCGGGGTTTCCCTAGTATACGCTCTTCAGTTGCGACGCTTTTAGGTTACTGATGGCCTCTTGAGCAGACTCGCTCATGCCGCAGATGTTAAGACATCGGTACCACGAAGCATCGTCTTCACCCCAGGCGTCCTCATAGATATGAGACGAGTCGTGATGAAATAATAAAAGGTAAACTGAAGGTACCCATCGGGAGGATCAGTCTCACGACCATTGCAAACTGCTAGCCAGTTTGTCCATGTGTCCCAGAGCTCATTAGCCTTGTCTTGAGATAACCCTAGGTAATTAAGGGTCTCGCGAGATATTAAGGCAGTTGGGATAGTGACAAAAGCACTCTCCGCTTCGGGGGAAATTATATCGATATCGAGGGAGAGGTTGATATAATCCGGTGAGCCGTTTAGGAAACGCTTGTGTATGCGTTGACTCCCAGATCTACTGCCGGGACCCAGAAAATCGCGACACTGGAGATTTTCCGTGTCAAGCTCTCCTAGAATGGGATAGTGGTTTGCCATTTTGTTATATTCCAGAGTATACGAAAGTCTAAGATCTGGTGCAAGTAAAGGTCAGATTGATTGAAAAATCTTTGACCAGAGGTCCATGCTTAGACTACTTATATCGGTACGCCCAAAACGACGGTGAAAAAAAACAAAACGATGGTGAAATTTGACGCTATCCTCAAATTAGTATAGTAATACGGGTACATCAATTAAAGTATGGGTCTCCGTACAAAAGGATGTATCTTTTCTATAAAGCCCAGTGAAGCTCTCTCTATTTTCTCTACTACCCCTTCCACTCCTAATCGCTGCCGGCGCCGCTGAGGGTGGTACTAGCCCATACATAGTTACGCTTCCTGCTGCAGTCACTCATTGTCGCCGTAGCCGAAGGGGGGGGGATTCATCGTGGGATAGATCCTAATCGTATTACATAGGGTCTTTTCAGGGGTCCTAACCTCTAAGGACCACTTATATCTGCATGGTAGACTGTAAGGTGGTAGATAATCAGGTGTATTAGCCGCGCGACCAAAAAAAATGACATTGTCGCCCTAAATCAGGGAGATTTGCCATCGTGAAATTCGTACAAAAAGGAATCAGAGATGTGTATAGGAAAGGTACAAATTTTAGTATTAAGGCCCATACTATAAGCTATGTATCCATACTACTAAACTAATCTGGGGATAGCTTCAAATTTCACCGTCGTTTTGTTTTTTTTCACCGTCGTTTTAGGCGTACCGACTTATATAGATAAATTATTAAAACATACCAAAAGAGTCAAAACTGGCTTCGTGGTTGAAGTTCATACATCCCTATTAGCACTGACCACTCACGGTGTTTGGTCTCTCACTTGTGCCCAAGGTTTGTGTTTTGCCTTCTCGTTATATCGCCTCATCAAAGCCATGATTAAATAATCCCGTCGTCTTCCTTTCTTAGCTCCAAAATGAAAAAAAAAAACCACTCCTATAATCGCCGAGTTTATAGGTTTATACGCAGCCTAATCCTTCTAGCTTTGGAGGAACGAAGATTATATATTCCGCTAATACATGTGGCGTGAAGCGCAACAGGACTATTGTCGCATTAGTCCAAGGGAGAAATAGGCGCTGACCTAAACATGAGAAGGGAATATAGAGACCGTGCTGCTGTGTATAAGCTTGGTTAGTATTTAATAGGCGTTCAAAAGTTATACAGGATTAGCAAATCAACCACTCTGAATACTGCCAAGGATTAGCTCCATGTAGCAAACCCGTGTTCCTAGGAGCATTGTGTTGTACAGGTATCTCACTTAACCAGGTTGGCATAACTACCTAGGAATCGAAAGAATTCTGTTTCAAAGGGTTGTCGTAAGTATGATTGAAAGACCATTTCCGATGCAATAGAAGTACAACGTCATTGTCCTCGTGTAGGCATAAACCCATCCTTCCCCCAACTCTCCCGTCGAAGAGTCAAGATCACTCTATATGTACGCAAGCTTGCGGTTCCTCTATTCGAATGCATAATATCACCGATGACAGGTAGATCAAGAGACACAGTTGACGCCATGAACACCCCCAAACAGATGCAGAAATTTATTTCGAGGCAGCATTCTTGAGCTTGTCGCCGACCGCGGCAGCCTTCTCCTTCACCTCCTCGACGGCGCCGTGTACGCCGGCCTTCTCTCTACCACCCCAGTAATTCCATTGGAGGTATCGGTATCCTTGCGTCAACTGGGAACCCTCGTTGATAAAGTGGCAGGCAAAAAGGAGGTAGTTCTGCGGCGTCACAGCAAGGGCGTATCGCATAAACGTTGCCGAGTAGATGCAGAGGGCGAGAGTCATTTGGCCGGAAATTCTAAATTGAGAGGCTGTTCAGCTTTGCTTTGAAGTCTGGTTGGGACGGTGGAGGAAGTAAGGAATGAAGGTTTGGCGCTGGTCAAATGTTCCAATGCCCATTGTCATAGCAGATGTGTGTAAGCGGGTTAACTTACAGGTCAGGCGACTTTCGTGCATCCATCACAGCGGCAATTGGAATACCAAAGTTCGACGCAGGTCCCCAGAAATCTAGATTGAAAATATTAGCTACCAATTCCTATGCCGTAGTGACGGCGCATCGAGTAGGAAACACATCTGTGCGACACCATCAAGGAGCAATATCAAACTTTAAGCCATTGCTCAGTGAAGTTGCCAAATAAGCCCACAGTCTAGACGCAACACTTCCAACACAATGCGCTACTTAGCACATCGTGTTTACCTATAGCGACAGCAAGGATATTTGATCGTGGGTGACGTCGGAGATTGCGAGGTAAAGTCCGCACAACGAATAGGAATTTGGGGAATCACGTACGCGTCGAGCAGAAGTAGCTCACAGTCGGATTCGACCGGATCTTGGCATTTACTGCTTTGACGAAGGCAGCCATGTTGAATTCTCCAAATGGGGGGGTTATTAATTGAAGAGGAGGCAAAGAAAGTGTAAGAGGAGAGTAGGTTAATAGCAGTTGGATGTTGTTGATAATGAAGTTGCGCACTAGCAAAGGGAAAAAGGTCGGGTGTCCGGTTCGGAAGCAGTGGAAAATTTCCAATGGGGTAGTTCCAATTTGGCGGGCCTAAATTTGTTGGATACCGATATAGCGATACGGCGACACCTGCTTTTTAGGTTGCCTTCCTATCCGATTCCATTGTATTTCTCAGCTGACAGGAAACCGGGTCCCGCTTCTTACACTAAAGACAAAGATAGGTACATAATTAGGTAATTAACCTTGAAGTAAGTACATACATAGGCAGGCAGGGCAGGTACATGTACTCAGCATATTTGTATGTACCTACATGCATAGGTAAGTTCAATCCTTTAATTCACGGTTCACGTTAATCACAATTAGAGTGTGAAACCACTGATGCCAATGGCTGGCTTTTAATGCTCTCGGGATTATTGCGGTGCTATATTTGCAACCTTCCGATTTCTTAGAGTACAGAATGCAGTCTTCACCAATTTGTTGGTGCTATCCATTGTTTTCAGCTACACCCCAAACGCCAATGGTATCCTCAGTCGTCACTTGGTAGGCCTCCTTTCTCAAAATCAATCCACCAATCCACAATGTGCACTGCAATTATCGTCGCGGAGGAGGGTTAAATCCAGGCGGAGCGCCACCAGAGGGATTGAAGCCAGGAGGAGGAAATTGGGTGTTTTGAGGGAAGCCCGGAGGGGCAAATCCAGTAGGGGGGAAACCAGGGGCGGGAGCTAGCACGGGTCAGTATATGGTTCTTCTAGTTCATATATAAGAATAGAGATACTCACGGCCACCTCTGCCGGGTCCGAATCCGGGAGCTCCACCGAATTGAGGGAAAGGAGGAGGAGCGCTACCTCCAACACCAGCAGCAGGTCCCTACAAAATGTTAGCCACTACATACTATCCCAGTGATAATTGGAGTACATACAGCAAGAGAAGTAGGGGCTGCACCACGTCCGGCAGGACGAGCCACACCCGGGCCGGAAGCTAGGCCAGTAGGTAGACCGCTGGGCGTGCTCTTTCCGAGTCGTGTGCTAGGATCGGCGGGCGGTGCAGATTCGACAGAGAGGGACACAATATGAGCCCCACGAAGAATCGTCAAACCCAGCGTACGCTTCTCTTCCGTCTCGATGGTTTGGGTCGCTGCTGAACTGGATGCGCCGGGGGCAGCAGGCTTCGATTGCTTTCGCTTTACGCGTCGGAACTCTTCAGTATCGGCCAGGACGAGGTTCATGTGCTATTAGGATGTTAGTTGGCGCGTCATGATCTGTAGTTTAAATATTAATTACCTTGTCGAAAGCAAGCATCTGGCCAGTCATCTGGCGACCGTCCATCAACGTGACTCGCATTCGGTAGTTGATCTAGAAGCGCGTGTAAGCACAAAAACAATATTTTGAAGCGAATGCGCGACAAATAAGGGATACATACGTAACCGGCCTAGAATATACCCATTTAGTCAGCCTATAATGTCAACGTCGAAGCTATGAATCGGTGAGAGAGAGGCGACATACCATCTTGCCTTGCTTGTTCGACATCTTTGCGATGACTGGCTCCAATGGAGCTCGTCAAGCAGGTAGAAAAATTGTGTATTTGTACGCGAAGTCGAGATAACTCCTGCGCAACTTTTGCTCGGTCTTTGTCGCGGTGAGTTCGCGCAAGGTTTGGACTCTAAGCTTTGTATGGGAAATAGGCGGAGCTTCACTTAACGAAAATTGGACGAGGCAGCAGAAGTCAAGGCTGAACCTAGCTTCAAAGCACTAGTCTCAAAATTGACAAGCCTAGAATTGAGAAGCTCGGACCCGACCAAAGTTCATCATCCTAAAAGCCACACTTAGGCGCATTGACCCACCAGCCACAGTTACTTGCCCCACCTCGATTGAATTTAGGGCAAGAACCCTTTTGCACCGGCGAAATTTTGCATGTATCTTTTTCCCCTTTTGAACTTTTCAGTTACCGAATTTCGCGACAACCCGACAATCACCAACCTTCTAGTCCGCATTCGCGATCTCTACTAACAAAACACCAGTCACCATGGTATGTTATATCATCAATTGTTTATGCAAGCATGCTGCTAATATTTATTTCGAATAGTCTGAGAAGGCCCAAAACCCCATGCGAGAGCTTCGCATCCAGAAGCTCGTCCTCAACATCTCGGTTGGTGAATCTGGTGACAGATTGACCCGTGCCGCCAAGGTCTTGGAGCAGCTGAGCGGTCAGACTCCTGTCTACAGTAAGTTGGAACTCCCGATCGGTTTTGAGAAGCCGATAGTTTCTAATCAGTCTGCAACGTATAGGCAAGGCCCGCTACACCGTCCGAACCTTCGGTATCCGACGTAACGAAAAGATCGCCGTTCACGTCACCGTCCGTGGCCCCAAGGCCGAGGAGATTCTCGAGCGTGGCCTCAAGGTCAAGGAGTACGAGCTCCGCAAGCGCAACTTCAGCGAGACCGGCAACTTCGGCTTTGGCATCAGCGAGCACATCGATCTCGGTATCAAGTACGACCCCGCCATCGGTATCTACGGCATGGACTTCTACTGCTGCATGACCCGCCCCGGTGAGCGCGTCACCCGCCGCCGCCGCGCCAAGAGCAGAATCGGTGCTGGCCACCGCATCAACCGCGACGAGACCGTCAAGTGGTTCAAGCAGCGCTTCGACGGCATCGTCCGATAAATATTAGGAGACGTTGAACGATACGAAGGGACTACATGGCGTTGGCTGGTTGCATTGATTCGGGCGGATCTCGGGACGAGAATAATTCATGGACTTGTACCTACTGAATTTTGGCGAATAATTTCGTCATACTAGCATGACTTGAATTAAGTCAGCTACGGCCTCAGAGACCGACCGGCGTACTGCCGGCTTTACCTTATTTTTTACCGAATATCATGGTGATGATTTGACCTGATTGCAAATGGGTTTTGAGGTCTTGTATGCCTACCGCCTACCGCCTACCTTTTTAATATTGTTTCGAGTATTAACAACAAGGCAAGTCGATTATGTGTCTACGTAATCACGAGAACTAGAGCATGAAAGGTGTATGGCAATTAGTAGGTCTCAGTAACCATAGATTTTATGGACAGCTTGATGTTGACGTCTGATGAGGTCTCGTTCTAATAGCTTTCAAGGAATCTTGTACTTAGAGATGCATATGTACACATATGACTGAGGCTCAATTTGTTACTGTCCACTTGAGTAGGTCAGTACCCTGATAAGGGGTCAACACGACTGTTTTCTACTGCTCATTTGCATATAGGTTTGAAAATAATACTAGTATCTACAAATTTATTATTCTTATTATAATAATGAATATCCGTGCGCTATTGCTGGATTTACTTGGTATTGTGAACGTATTACCTTGGACTTAACTCGAGGCACATGACACTGGTGGTGTCCAACTTCGACGGAAGGCGCGAATATCGCGATTATCATGTTGGGCATACGGAAGCTGCAGTAGGCACGCACTCCTCTCAACGCACCTTCAGTTTCCCGCTGGAACATCTCATTTCTCTAAGTTTCCCTCCCACGCAATTTTTCTTTCCTTCTCCCACCCTCGCATTTTCATCGTTTTCACCATAACATGTCAACGTTGGCCACCAACTATGGTCTAAACAACCTCTACCCGACTAATATCGGTGTAGAATACAGTAGAGGGGGAATAATATACTCATAGCAAGATAGATTCAAATGCTATCAAATTCCCTCTTTGTAAAAACCCCCAGTCGCCTATCAACAGGCAGAGTTTCCCAATCACAGTTCGAATCATTCTAGCTCTTAACTTTCATGCAAGCTACCTATGGTCTCTCAATATCCATATTCTCGTATGCTAACTATCTACATAGTGAATCTAAGGAATATGCTTCATAGCACTTGGCAAGAGGGGCCCGATGGGGGGTGGATGGTATCACCTAGTAGCAATGTTCCCTCGGAACTCTCAGGCAACCTAATCGACACAAGCTCGGTATCACCGAGTACACACAGCGGGAGGTCTCGAAACCCTCAAAGTGAAGGGCGTAGACCGGGCAGCAGCCCCTTCTCTCACGCTGCACAAGCCGAGACACTACCAATCCCTCGTAATCCTGATTTACCTAGCCCGGAGCATATGCTCATTCAAGATTCGCCTCGCCATTCATCACCGCCGGATATCGAAGAGCGCACTACAACCCATTTGAATGAAGCAAAACAAATAGATCCCCCTAATTTAGTTTCCGAGAAAGCTCAGCAAAGCAGTTCTCCTAGTGTCGAGAAGTCGGAGCTGGATGGCATTGATTCTGATCCGATCGAGAGCGACGGACCTGGATCAGACAGTACCTACAAAGAAGGGCCAACCCAGCGCCGTCGCGGAAGGAAGAAGGCTCCAGCGAAGAAACCTCGTGGCAAAGCCAACAACAACTATAAAACCGTAACTAAGGCTAGCACTCAAAATCAACCTATGGCTAAGCCCGCTGCTACGACGAAGAAACGTGCGGCGCCACGAGTGCCAAAGAAGGCTTTTTACGACAAGTTAGAGGCTAACAAAACTACTCAGGCTACAGAGGCCGACGAAGCCGCGCCTAGTATGAGCACCAGCAGAAAGAAGGGCACGGGAATGGGTTTACGTAGCCAAAAGAACATTCGGCCTTCTTCGCCAATTGTCAATATCGAAGACGATCTGTGGTTTTCACCAGAAGCTACTGAAAATGGCGAAGAGGATCAAAACAAAAGCGCTCATGGAAAGAAAAAGGCCCTACCAAGTGGCCAAAAACATGAATCCACCAAGTCGAAACAACGAAAAAGCGATAACGTGGGTTCCCTTGACCAGTCTTCGTCTTCCAGGCGCAACGTAGTATTTGATCTAACCGCTACTGGAGATGAGGATGAGGATGAAGATACAGATAGGGGTAGCAATGGAGGAAGCAAAGCTATCAGGCAAAGCGCAGCTAACGAAAAAATCCCACGACAGTCAAAGCCTAAAAGCAGCCTGATTCCAGATTCCCAGGCTAATGCCGAGGTAGACTCAGCATCCAAGAAAGAACGCAAACAACCTAAAACCCAAGTCACTTACAGCAAGAAGGCCCCTAAGAAACAATTGCCTGCTTCTACACTTCGGCCGAATACCTCTAGACACAAGCCTGGCCCAGCGCCCACAATACCAAGATCTCCGCCAGTTCATGATGAGCCTAAAGCCCCAAGGGGGCCCAAGAGATACGTTCCGGAATTGAAGATGACGGCCGATTCATCAGAACGAACTCCCGTGATGAATCACTCTAATAACCGTCAGCTATTCGTGGCCGAGTCTCTTCCTGACCAGGAAGAAAGCTTAAAGGGGACTAAGAATAAAGGGGGTGGCAATGCATCCAAAGCTCCGAGTTCTGACCAACAGTGGTCTGATATGAGTGGTATTCGGCTAGACATGAATGGAATTGACACATACGACGATCAATCAGATTATACCCCTATCATGAAGAAGCACCGGCCCGCTGCTATGAGAGCGGAAGATGAACAACCTCAACACACAACTTCGACACGGCTCAATGTATCGATGGTTAATGAGTTGGGAAGCCCCCAAGAGGCTTCCGCCGTCGGGAACCATATAGCCCCTGGACGAACCCCCCTAAAGGAACTTTCTAGACTTTTTGATCGCGACCAGCCCGCACCCAATGCAAAGACCAAGGCGCAGCTTAGGAAGGGCTTAGTTGGGCCTCCAAGGATGTCCTTAGGTCTTGATTCACGAATTAATCCACAGCCAGCTGAAGAGTCTTTTACTATCACTTCTTATGGACAGGCTCAGAATATGACAAAGCCTCAAACGACCAAATACTCGGATAATCATCACCAGTCAAACAACAAGGCCCCGCGAATATTGTTCGATTCCAGCCCAGGTACTGATAATCAAGCAAGAGCCAAAGTGAAGACTGCGCCACAACTTCACCAAAAATCAGTTGAATTTGCCCGCAAAGTCGCCCAAGGGCAACGCCAAGAAGAGCACGACAGCAAGCTGGGTGACGTGACACCAAAGGCCGTATACGAGACAAGATGGAAAGACGCAGTAGATGAAGCTAACGGAGGAATTGTAGACACCGTTGGGTCTATTGCCATGGTTTGTTTGACGTGGATTGAAACATTCAACCATCGGCTAATGAGAAAATAGAATATTCTTTGCCATCTGGGGACCCGCGAGGAAGGGATTTTTGCCATTGCGAACGATTATGAGCGTAATGGCACGAGAGTGACCGAGAACCTAGGAAAGCGTCAGAGAAAGGAACTTCTTAGTGCAACGAGTGCGAGTCAGCGAATGAGTCGAGAACTCGCAGCCATGTACAGCGAGCAGTCTCGCAAAGCACAGGAGTTCCGCGCAAAGTGCTTGTCTAAGCACCGAAGCCAAGAGTATCTGGAATTCCAGCGAGAAACGACACGAATCAAGCGTGCGATCCGTGAGGCACGAGAAACTCTGGAGTGAGGATAGAGCGAATCTGTTCATTAATTGATGGAAAAAAGGATGTCAACGTCGTTGCAAATGCTGTACATGTTGCTGGAACTACGTAGATGCGCCCTGGAGCTTATCTTGTCCAATGGACTAAACTGGTACGGACTTCAATGATTAATTCACAATGTACAGAACAAAAACTACTAGCTTCATAGATGATATGATTAATTGTCGCATGTCTCTTTATCGACATATTGAAATCATGATATTTATATGTTAGATACTAGGTAGCTCTATCTTCTACCTGATTCTCCGTAATCGTCTTCGTCGAGGGCAATCTAGGAAATGCAAGCCACACCAGCAGCGTAGCGACCAACTGGGCGAAAACTACGACCTGGAAGACCTCAATCCCGAGCGTCTCGGCCAGCGCGCCGAGAGCAAAAGGCAGGAGCGCGCCTCCGACCTGGCCGATCAGCACGACGAAGGAAATGGCGGCGACATGCAGCTCGCGCGGCAGAAGACCGGTCATGGTGACGACGCCGTTGGGGAACAGCGGGCCCAGGCAGAAACCCAGAAGCGCGATGGCGACGGCGGAGACCTCGGGGACGCGGACGGCGGCAAACAGGACCTCGAAGCCCAGAGCAAAAAGGAGGTATGTTATCGTCGCCGCTCGGACGCCGAGCTTGCCGGTCACGACGCCGAGCGCGACGCGGCCGGCCGCCTGGCCGATCCAGAACCCGGACGAGGACAGGCTGGCCAGGTAGCTTGTGGCGTGCGCCACGCGCGTCATGAACACCACGATCCACCCCGAGATGGCGTTCTCGGTGCCGATGGTGGCCAGGAAGTACAGCGCGCAGAGCCAGGTGACGGGGTGCTGGAAGATGGCGGCTTTTGCGTGCGTGGTGGTGGCCGGTCCGTCTGCTGGACTGGCTTGGGTGCGGGTGTGGCTGTGGAAGTCTTGGTACTTCTTTGCGTCCTCGAACCGGAAGGCTAGGAGCAGGATTAGGGCTTCTAGGATGGAGGCGCCTAGCTGGGGGAGTGTGTTAGTAGCTTGGTGTGAAGGTAGAGGTAGGTAGAGTGAAACTAGGGGGGCGTGAGCTTACGAGAAAGCCGTACCACGCATACCACGGCGCGTGTCCAACCGACAACATGGTCCCGGCGAGAAACGGACCCAAAGCGGCGCCGGCCGAGTACGAGCCATGCAGAAAGCCCTGCACCACATTCGCGTTCTCCATGCCCCCGGCCCAGGCGCAAAACGAACCGTCGAGAATTGCGGTGCCCAGCGACCCGACGGCGAGCGCGACCAGCAGCAGCGGGAACGGCGGGTGCAGCGCCGCCGCCGCGGCCATCAGCACGTGGAACACGGGCCCCAGCACCGCGACCCCGCGCTGGCCGAGCCGCTCGTGGATCCCGCTGTTCAGGCACGCGGCGGCCACGTACCCGATCGGCCAGACGAGAAACACGAAGGACACGTGCAGGTCGCTCAGGCCGTAGTGGGCTTCGAACTGCGGCACCATGACCCCTAGCGTGGATACTAGCATCCCTAGCACTGCGAAGGAGTACATGGACGCGCCGATCCGGAATAGGAGGTGGTGCTTGCCGGGATCGGATGTCCGGTGTTGGTGTGGCGGAGAGGGGCTTGCTGTTGTGTCTTGCGCTTGGGGAGGGAGGAGGAGAGGTTCCCTCTCGCGGTCTGGGTTGTCTGGTGAAGTCATTGTTTGTGTTTTCGTCTACCTATAGGTGATTTCTATGATTTCTATTTTGTTACTGGTCATTGATGTTGGAAGAAGGGAACTTGGCGAATCATCTAGGGAGCTTTCCCTTTCCGCCCGGGTTTACCGATTGGTACGAATGGGCGAGGGCATTTCGCGGTTAACTTCAATAGGACTGCGATTCTAAACATCAAAGACAATGTATAGGATATCTATTAGAAGAGTTGATGGTATTGGACATGATTAAAATCTCGGTTCAATCCGGCGGTTTTGATGAATACGGTTCAGAAATCGATGTGTGCTCGGACAATGCTGGCGATCTCCCCTCCCAATCCCGCTTCCCGTCTTAGTAATCGCATCCAGAAGATTTTATTTGCTAGGCCTGCGATGAACGAGATATTGTTCCGAAAACCTACATCTAAGGACCTACATCTAAGTATCCAATAATAGCCAAATCTAAAAAAAAATATTTGATAGAGGTATGGCGAGGATAATCATCAGTCGTCAAGACTTTCCCCTACCTAGGAAAAGACTCGACACAGTCTTTCGGACTTATAGGACATTAACCGTTAAAAAAAAAAAAAAAAACTTGGAGAGCTGCGAATACTTTCGACTTCATGAAACGTCGGAGAAACAAGCAAAAAGAAAAAGCGACAATCGCGCCTTATGTGTGACGCAGCCCCCGACTTTCGCGATGGCTCCGCGATTACCGAAAGCTGCTAAAGCACACACTCTCACTGTCCCTCCTAGCGGTGTCAATTGCTCAGCCTCATATGCTAGGTAGGTGCCCTTTGCGTAGTTCGAACATCAAAGGTCCCTCTCTGAACAGGTGGTCCATTCTCGCGCGATCGCAATGCTGCGGCGCTACCAAAGGCTCATGACTGTCGCAAAGGCGACGCCGCGGTTGGAAGCATGCAATCGTACCTTATGTGTGATAGTTAGGCTTGTACGTTTTGGACGCGCAGATTGCTGGGTATGCAAGTTGGGGCGGCTGACTCCATAAATCAATCGAGATTTTGAAGCGCATAATACTGCGCCTTAGGCACTGAGTACCTATGCGACGACGCTTGATCGCGGCGTCTAATCGACGCCGTCGAATGACATACGCTCGGTATGTCGGTCCGGGGTGGAGTCGACCTGTAGGCCGTTGGAACGGGAGGTTCTGTGGGGAGGGGGATCGCGGGAACGAATAGACCTTGGTCTATAAAAGATCCTCCTCACCATTATGCAGAAACTCGAGACGTCTTACGTCTCTGTGTGCCTTCGGACCGGCCGGCGTACATTTTGTTGAAATATTTGGTGTATTGGTAAGACATGTATATAAGCAGGGCCTTACCCCAATGATCATGTAGTTACTATACGAGTGTGAATATACGTACAATAAATTCATATAACCGTATCTTTCATCATGTCGGATCTTCCAGGAAGCGCACTAGTGACAGGTGCAGGTAATACCTTGTGTCCTATACGTTGGCCACTCGACCATTGATATAGCTGACGCTATGTAGGAAGTGGAATTCCTAAGGCGGTTGCCATTGGCTTTGCGAAGCGCGGCTCGCGAGGAGTGGTCGTAGCGGACATCGACCTCGAGGCCGCGAAGAAGACGGCCGCCGAGGCCAAGGCAGCCGCTACTAACCCCGATTTCCGCGCGGAAGGCATCCAGATCGATGTTTCGAGCGAAGATTCCGTCAAGAATGCCATCAACACCGTAGTCAAGCTTTTTGGGCGGTTTGATTACTGTGTAAACGGCGCTAGAGTAGGACCATCGCATTCTGATCTCGTCGAACGAATGCTAATCAAACCGCTATCAACTTTTAGGTAGCTGGCGAGCTGAAGGATTTCGTCGATACCAGCCTTGATGGGTTCCGGCAGGCGGTAGATGTCAATATCACAGGGACCTACCTCGTCGTAAAATATGCCACGGCCGCAATGGCTTCTCAGGAGCTCATTCCTGTCGACCCGGCGCTTCCGGGACGGGGTGGCACTCGTGGATCCATAGTAACCATGGCTTCCAGCGCTTCTATAACAGCGTTCCCCAAAGCGGCGGCATATGTTGCCGGCGTAAGTTAAAGATAACCGATGAAGCATGCAGGTACGCGAAGCTGACTAGAACAAAGAAACACGCCGAGGTCGGTTTGACCAGAAGTGCTGGTGAGTACCTACCTATTCAAACTGAGCTTCTACGGAAATTTTTCCATGCTAACGTGCTCTGCAGCTCTGGATAACATCAAGCACAGCATACGAGTCAACACTGTGTGTGCAGGAAACACGGACATCTGGATGCTAAAGCAAATATTCCCGGAGCATGCCCACGATGACCAGCATTTCCTCTCCCAGATCCCGGCAGGTCGGTTGGGTCTACCAGAGGAGATTGCCGACGTTTTCCTCTTCCTGAGCAGCCCGAGCGCGAGCTTTGTGAATGGGTCGAGCATCAACGTGGATGGAGGTAGGTTGTGATATACTCTATTATATGGAGTTATAAGGATCAGGTCATCGACTGCTTTGCAGTAGTCGGGAAAGGTTGGCTAAATAGCAGGGAATATGCATTTGGCTTTCAAGGGTGCCATCTAACAGGCTCATGTCTTAAAAGAAAGGATTTCTAGGATATCCCAATGATGACCTCAGGGTTCAAAGAAGACCCTCATCTACACCCCACTGATTTCTTACGTTGTGATATTGTACTCATCAATCACACTCGTGGGCTTGACAAATTTACCTAGGGGTTTATACGTCAGATGATCCATGCCGAAGGCCTCTGGGCCACCAATCTTAATACCCCTTTCCGATGTCCAGCGCTCGCTAGCTGTAATACCAAGGACGATGACCAAAAGTCCATAGCGGTACTCAGGGGTACCGATAGCCTCGCCGTTTTGTGCGTCAATAACAGTGATTAAGTCGGGCACAAGCCCCAACACTTCGCCATCCGTCTCAGTGACCTTTCCATCGACAACGGACTGCGCGATCCTGATGGCGGCAATGTTCTCGTTCTTGAACGGTATCTTGATCTTCCCTTGGAACTGTGGCTTTGTAGGTCCTTCGGTCTGTTGTATCTTCGCGGCCGTCTCCTCATCCACCACGTCCGCGCCTTCAACAATGCACTCTCCGTATATGTGGCCCATGCGTAGCGTGCGTTCAACGCCTACGATCTTGCCTTTCCATAATACCTTACCGGCCTCAGGCCCACCGCATTCTGCTAAGATGGTCTCGGCCACGTTGTCTACACGGTTGGACTTGCGCGCTTTTGCAACGGCGCGACCAATGCGCCATGATTGCGAGATGGTGTGCTCGACGGCCCACCGCCTGCACTCCGAGCCCGTGACGGGCGGGTCGGCGAACCCGACACCGGACCCCATCTGGCTTAGTGCTGCGCGCAATATCCGCTCAACTTGCAGATCTGATGTAGCTTTCGGCACGATGACGACGTTCCCGTTCCCATCGGTCATCGCTGATGGTGCCCAAATGGGAGACCGCTCATCAAACACGACGGGTGTCGTCTGCCACTTGGTCGGGTACGCCCTACCCATCCAGTCGCCGTCAACAGCTGGCAAGTTCATATTCGTGCTCGCGCCGACGATCATGCTTTGCAGGCCATTGCCGCCGCCAATCTCCACGGCGATGATGTGTGTGGGGTAGTTGTCGCAAACTTTGTAGAGCTCTTCCTGTGCCTCGGTCATCTCGTCACCACCTAGCTTTTCTATACCAACGGTGGGCGAACCGGCGTGACCACCAGTTGCTACCGCCGCGTCGTCTGATAAGTCATCCGGGCTGACCACGCGAACTACGTCGCCCCTGCGAAGCATACCCCGCAGTCGGATCATGGATGAATAGGGGCTGCCGCCACCGCCTGTGCCAAGGATATAGCAGCCGATTGCGATCCAGCTAAGATCCGTCTCATTGACGTACCAAACTCTGTTCTTGACCGTGGGTTTATAAGTGTCAATATCTAGATCTTCTTTAGGCTCTGCTTGAGTCTTCCTTGAGTCTTTCGTTGCCTTCTCGTATTCGTCCATTTGGATGTCCGCTTCGGAAGACGTTTCTTCAAAATGGATGGATATGAAATCCGTGCGTGAGTAATCAAGATCACCAGCTGCTCGTACAGTGAATCGTGACTTGTTAGCTATGTACTGCAATGAGAATCAGTAGATGATCGCACGAGTCAGGATTGGGTGGTATTACTGGTAAAGGCAGCGTATCCATTTCCACAACCTTGGTAGTTGATCGTGATGCACCGTTCGCAACAGCTCGTTCAATGGCATCTTGACAGATCTCTTCCAAGATCTGCTGCGTAGATCTAGATTCTGTAGATTTCACTGTATCAACAACTGCGCTGACTCTTGCGATCGCGGCTCCAATGGCGTTGGCGACTCCTGACCATTTCGGCTTAAGTACCCTGCTTGCCCCTTTTAGTTGATCTGGCGCAATTACCGCGCCACCACCCACGAGAAGTACCGGGAGATCTTCCGGAGACGTCTTCATCGTGTCAATAATCTTCTCGATCTTGTGCTTGATGACATCCTTGAATTTTGCTATTCCTTCGTCATCTAGAGCGCCTTTCACCAACTCCTTATTTCCAATATCAACGGCGCTATTAGCTAGCACTGTACAATCAGTAGCAGTAAGAACTTTACCACCAAATACCAAGGCTTCTTCGGTAATTTTATAACCAACACTATCTGGGCCTACGGTTAATGTCTCGTCATTCCGGACAATTGAGCCACCACCTAGGCCAATGCTCTTAACATCTGGACAGGAGAAATTCATTCGAACCCCCGCCAAGTCGCTGTATGCAGCTTGTTGGCGTGGGAAGCCATTGGCAAGCAAGAGACCTACATCGGTGGTCGTGCCACCTATATCCACTACCATCATTGCCTCATCTAGTTCGTTCTGCACTAAAAACGCGGCGCCGCGCATACTATTAGTCGGACCGCTTGAAAAAGTTCGAATCGGGAGCTTCGCCGCCATGTCTCCCGACAAAATGGTGCCATCATTTTGAGTGATGAACACGGGGCAGTCAAGTCCTAGGCGCTTAATAGGCTCCTGGAACGAGCGGATAGTCTTGCGAGCGAAGGGAAGAATGGAAGCGTTCAGGATAGCAGCGTTCTCGCGCTCCAGGAACCCCAGGTTGGCGACTTCTTTCGAGCAGACGACGTCGCTTCCGGGGATCTCGGCGCGGACGATGGCGGCCGCTCGCTCTTCCTGCTGCTCGACTGTGTCGATGGGACTGAAGACTCCGTTCACGACAATGCTCTTGATGCCCTTCTCTCGGATGATGGCGCATTGCGCTTTGATCTCGCTCTCGTCGATGTCGGAGATCAGATATCCGTCGACTTCTAGGCCGCCTTTTAGCAGGGCGTGGTAGCCTAGGATGAGCTCGCGCATGTCGTCGGGCCAGTCAACGCAAGGGGGCGCGTGCTTGGAGAACGGGCCGCACAGGCGCAGGACGGCGACTTTGGTCAATCGCGCAGCATCCCTCTCCACGACTGCGTTGACGAAATGGGTAGTCCCGATAGTGACGCTGGCGACCTGCTCCGGGCGGATGTCGGCTGTCTTGAACATGGTCGTTATGGCATCGTTGATGCCAAGGCTGGGATTCGTGGTTGTAGGCGCTTTGTGCCAGGCAATGATGCCCTTATCCGGGTCTAGAGCGCGCGACGGGTCGAGGACAACGCCATCGGTGTTGGTGCCGCCTACATCGACGCCGATGCGCAACGTTTTCCCGGACTTGATAGCAGATCCCATATTCTTGAAGGATGAGTGCCCCGTTGTCTTATGAGGTTTGCTACTGAGAAATTGATATGCGTCCTCATATCTGGAGTTGGAGTTTCATAGAAATAGCTTTCTACTATCGTCACCCGTTCGCTCGGTTTGTTTGCACCGAAGCCGGCTTCGGCCCTGGTTTAGTTTTGACTATCTCTATCTACCCCCAATGACAAGATGGGGCAAAAATGGAACGTCTTATGCCGCTAGCGTCCATTTCGGTAGTTAAGTCCATCGATTCTTAAGTCCTGTTATGGAAAGGGTACAATTTGAATCTTAGTATTCAACTTGAGATAAAAGGAGTATTATAGCGTGATTCTTAAGTAAGCCTTGTCATTTATTCAGATCCTCGACAAGGTACTTACTTCTCTTTCTAATTAGAATTAAAAGAACGATGAATATACTACGTATGTAGGTAGCTACCTTACATAGCTGAATAGATTAATTCTCGTCAAAATTAATTTGTATGTTCGATGGAGAATCGATCGGACGGAGGGCGACAAACAGGGAAATCGAGCAGCAATCGTATGCATTTGAGTGGGTCTAAATCTGATGGTGACCCCACCCCAAACCCCGTCACACCAAGATTTCCCGTCTCCAAGACCCCGCTGATGACGGCTTGGCAAATCAGATAAGATTAAGATTAGATAAGACGTGACCTTCACGCCGCTCTTTCTCTCCAGAACATGTCCAAGCCGAGGACAAGCCATGTTACCTAGACCTATCTTGTTATCTCCAGATCCTGGTCTCCTGGACTAGATGGGATGGATAAACCTGGTCCAGGATGCGCGTGTCGAACTTGGGAGAGTTGACCTACGGACGCCTGCATGAGAAACTGGCTGGCTGATCTTGTTTGTCATATATTACTCGGCTGGGTCGCACGTAAAGAGGTGTAGAAATCTAGACCCGGTTCCCATCATGTTGAACTGAATCTTGATGCAGAAATGTCTGTTGGTCTTAGAGCTCGTTTCGACGTCGTCAAGGAGAAAGTTCGTTTACATGGTGATGAAGCCCAACACGAGCAGACTGATCAATGGAGCAACCGTGACTTGATCCCTCTACCTCCAAACCGAAGAACATGGGGTATGTATTTCAGCCATCATCTCGTCCGGGACTAAATTTATTCACACCAAGATTAGGATGGTTTCATTTCTTTGGCTTCTGGACCTTATCGTCGTTGAACATCACCAATTGGCAAACACCAAGCAGCTTCTTGAGTAGGTCTCTCCATTGACTTAGATAATCAACTTGTTTCGTTCTGATTGGTCACCACAGCTCAGGGGTTATCTGTTCCCCAGGCTATGTTGATAATTGTTGTTAGCCGGTTTCTCATAATTGCTTTCTCGACCTTGATCGCCTGGTGTGGTCTACGATGGCATATCGGGTTCACGATCCAAAATCGCTTCACATGGGGCATGCGGGCGAGCTATATCCCCTTGCTTCAGCGAATCCTGCTCAACTTCATCTGGAACGCCATTCAGTGTTGGAACGGCGGGCGGCTCGCTGCTGTCTGCATAACCGCTATTTGGCCATCCTATGCTAAGATGCGGAACTTCCTACCAGAGAGCTTACCAACTACCGGTGATCAGTTCCTTGGCTTTATAGTCTTCTGGATTTTGTCCACTCCACTCCTCTGGATCCGGCCGGAGAAGTTCAAGACCCCCTTTCTGTTTACGTCCATCTACAGCGGGCTTGGTATGCTTGCTATGATGATATGGGCATTATCGACTGCGAAGGGCGCTGGTCCCCTCTTGAACACTGGCGTCGCTCTTCCACAAGGGTCGCTGTGGAATTCATCGTGGCTTCTGATGGCTGGGATTAACCAGACGGTTGGAGGGGTCGCTGCTGGGATTACCAACGGCTCTGACTTCTCGCGGTATGCGCGAAATTGGCGAGCTTATGTAATAGGCACGATCTGGTCTGGATGGATTACCGGTGTTCTGGTGTGTCTTGTTGGCCTGCTGACGACAAGCGCAGCCCAGAAAATCTACGGCGAGGTGTATTGGAATCCGCCGGACCTCCTCATGGTAATGATGAATAATGGAGATGGTTCTGCGGCGTCCCGAGCAGGGGTGTTCTTTCTTGCATTTGGATTCGGCTTAACCAGTATGTTCGAAAATGTATGTGGTAATGCGGTGGCGGGGGGGATCGACCTTGCTGGGCTATGGCCTCATTACATTAACATAAGGAGAGGCGCCATCATCACCTTCATCGCTGCTTGGGTCGTCCAACCCTGGCAACTTGTGAACAAGGCAACGACGTTCATCCAAGTTCTGAGTTCGTTTTCCGTCTTCCTCTCACCCATAATCGGGCTTATGGCGGCCGATTTCTACCTTCTCCGCAAGTGCAAAATCCGCCTGAGCCATCTATACTCGACTTCAAATTCATCATATTGGTATTGGAACGGGGTTAATTGGCGAGCACCTGTTGCTTGGATCTGTGGATGGGTTCCCACCATCGGCGGCCTTATTGTTACCGTCAACCAAGACACCAGTGCACCAAGAGGCTTGTACGAGTTATACTTTATGGCATTCTTCATAGGTGAGTTCAATTCGCTCTCGGGCTTCGGTTAACGGAGATAAGGGTGGCAAACCCCTTTCTAACGTGGCGTTTCATCCAGGTTTCCTCATCAGTGGAACCGTTTTCTTGATTCTCAACAAGTTATTTCCTGTCGCAGGAATGGGCGACTATGACGAGGTTGACATTTATGGGACGTTTACTGTCAAAGAAGCGGCCAAATTGGGCGTTATTCCCGTCGAGTTTCAAACAGATGCATACGAAAGTGGTGAACCCTCGCTCGCGCAGGAAACGTTCGAAGGGAAGAAATAGGCGATCCAAGGCCATAATTCTGATAACAAATGGTAGTTGTACTACAGAAACTTATCGTTACTAGGCTTTTGAGAATCAAGATGTGTTAGTGCGGTCGACGGGTTGACACGCTCACCTCTACACCTGTAACTGTCGTACTTATCTATTCACCTAGGTAGCTACCATCATCTATGGACTATGTACGTCACCTAGCCGAAGTAATATCCATACAGAGAGCCTCGTCATCTCGGTCCATGAAGATTTCTTAGAAATGCGTTTCATGCTCTCGCCATTGGAACTGATGACCTCTTCGGTTGTGGTCCGATGTTATGTCCTACAGCAGTCATTATAACGAGGTCCTGAAACTTGTTAGTACGACGTACGTCACTCAAGGGAACATGGGGTGGCCCTTCTAGAAGAGCGATATCCGGCCTACAGCTTACCTAAAGCTGACCAAGCTGAAAAGGGGCAGGCTGTCAGCTCTACTCCCCCCTTTCTTACTGGCACGGTTCAGGGAGATTTGGCTTCCACGTGGAATGTTACTCTTGGGTCTTGTATCATGTAGGTAACTATTCTAGCCGATAGTTTACTGTAGAGAGGCAGAATAGCGTGCTTGCTTTGAAATGGGGCTTGGAAGTCAGGCTTAGGGGGGGCTTTGTTAATGCATCCTGCACGTATTACCACAAATGATGGTGGCCATCGTTCCTTCTTTTAGATCCAAATAGGGAGAAATTTATACAATCTAGTCAATATTTCGTAAGAGAAATTGAGTATGCTCGATATGATTCATCTAGATATACCAACGAGACCGGCTTTAACTGCCTGTATTGGCAGGCTACTGAGCAGGTATCTACCCCTTTCTAAACCACTTTGACTTAACATCAAATCGGCCGAGCAACTAATGGAAGTCTAAGTCCATGAATGAATAACTAAAAATTCTGTTGAAAGCTAGGTTTTCGTGTTCACCCTGTGTACGAAATGTCTCGGATAACTAGCGGTAAAGTCGTAACTATTCGCAGGAAAAAAAACCATCGCAAAACAAGGCCCTTGGGGATCTGTGATTCATCATATGATATCATCCAAACTTAGAGAATATGTTTCAAATATGGACAAGTGGAGATAATGATACTGTACTATCTCCTCTGGTGACTACTGGCCGCCATGAGTTACAGTGCAACCACCACAAAATAACCCTAACATATAGAACACTTATACAATAGACGTGCAAGGAAATTTTATATTACAGCATATGAGTAGAAGATACGACGAGGTTTGCATACTGGCTAGCCTCCCCCTAACTGCCGGCGTCTTATGTGGGGACGGTATCCCAAATTTCAGGGGTATCACCGAAACAATACGGTGAGCACAAATATCAACCTTGCGCAGTTGTTTACTCGCCAAACCGAAGAGCTTTTCCAACTGTGAGGATTGCCCAATAGTTTAGTAGACATATTCATATTAAAACAATCACTACATACCTACCTAGGGTTATTGACTCCTAGCGAGCTCAACATGGTTGCCTCCCTTTCCATAATAGGGACTAACACATGTTAGCAACATAAATTTGAGCAAGTCATAGCTTGGAAGCCATAGTTGCAACTGTATTTCAATGTTTATGCATTAGAATTCAGGCCACAGAAGTCTTTCTTAAAATAAACTAGACGAGATTCCCCGAGAGAATAGGCGACGCCGAAGGTTGCTGTATACCGCCAAGATATCCGATAACTTATGACGGGTCGGCGAGAACACGTGGTATCCTCGGAACGAATACATCGCCACTAATAGGACGTAATTGGGAATATGTCGGATGGGGAACGTGAGATGAAGAATGTCTCGAGTCGCATCCGAGGTCGCTAAGGGACACCTCGGCAGTCTCAACCAAGATCCGATCTTCTGATCATAGGAACTGTCGACGCGTTGGTCCCGTCGATGAGATGTTAACCCCAGATCCTGATTGCCCTTGACACACCCAAGAAAAAGCTGAGAGAAGAGCGAAGTACTGCTTCGCTTTACGCAAGCTCTCAAGGCCGTAACGGTCGTGTATATAAGGACGTCTTACTCTCTCAGAGACCTAGTAGTCTGGACTTTGTCATCATCAAATATCATACTCATAGACAAGAGAAGTGTTAGCCTTTATCACCATCGAACAGGTTTACCGTTTTATTCAGCAGCAACATCCATACCCATCACTATGTCTTCAGGAAACTCCAAGGAAGGTTCAAACACGACTAATGGTAAAGAAAATTCTATGCAAGTCCAATAGTGTTCATTGACTAAGAAGAATATAGGCAGTTCAATGATCTCCGTTCCCAGGAACCAATGGACGCAGCAGGCAGGCCAGACGCAGGGCACTCCTTCGTACGGTCAGGGGAATGTTACAGCTGCTTAGATGCAGAACCAAAACCACCACGGTCCTTACCACGCGCTTAGCAAGGTAGACCCCGCGAAGGGATCTAACTCGACTGCTTCTACGTCCGGACATGCGGCTCCATCTGTTGCAACGCAGGGGTCGGCAAAGCAGCAGGGAAAGGAATCAGAGAAGAAGTAAATGTTGTTTGGATTGGTGGACAAATAAATGACCGCCCCTTGGATTCCTATTAGCTTTAAATATCAACAAAAAAAAAATCAATGTCTCGTTTAACATATGCATAATTTTCGGGAATTCGTTTCTTTCTCGTCTACCTACCTTGTTAGAAGCCAGTATATGTATAGGAGTGACTCTAGAAGTCTACTTACTTATAATAGAAGGATATGAATGAATCATATATATATATAACTTAGGTACCTAGGTAGGTAGGTAATGAGTGAAAAGTGGAACCATTTAAGAAAAGGGGGGAGAAAAGGAGAAGGGAAAGACATAGACATCGAATAGTTGTAATTGAACATATTACTCCAGGAATGGCACCCCAAAACATATCTTAAGTGGCTGATTTAGAATTAAAGCTTTTGCTGAGTGTGTATATCGGCCTAGCTACCTAGTGAGCGGATTCAGGTTATATGATAGATGGAGACGCACATATGAATGGATGGATTTTATTTCAAAGTGTATGCTAATAGTGTTGTAGAGGTTCATTTGTTGCTGTCGACTTTCGCGTCATCCCCCTATTTATAAGTTAGGTTATCAAGAAGCTCATTTGTCATGTGGTTTACCACATAGAATAGCGAGCTTATCTACTTGCTATATTCTACTTTATTCACCCAGTAGTGTAGTAAACTATGAGTCTGACCCCGTTTGATAGGTATTCATTTTCTGCCCAAACAAGCAGTAAAGTCTCATAGTTATAAAACTTCAAGTAGAAATGCTTAGCAGGGTAAGCCAATATTTCTTCCCCTCTTCTGCTAATATTTCCTGTCTATCTAGGTGGTCTTCATCCTTATTACCAGGTTCACGATTTATCAACAAGAACTACAATCATGACTGATAGCAAGGCTACATCGACCAAGCGCGAGCCATCACGGGCTGGTGATTTCGAAGTGACGCTCGGAGGCCGAAACACAAAGATTCCAAGGATTAGGGAGACCTCGATACCTGTTGAAGGAACCGCACCCGAACTGGGCAGTTCAATGGACAATGAAGCTGCCAAGCTGGTATCAGATAAATCTTTGTGACAGCAAGGTAGGTATTTATCCCATTCCATTCGTTCCTTTCTTAAATAAAGGCGAGAAAATGACTAAATTGATTAGAAGCCATCAGCAAGTCTACGGATAAGTAGAATGTTTTTAAAGAAGCAATCAGACCTCCCGGAGCACCAGCACCCTTCGACTTCGGGTAGTAATATCCAGGTTGAGAGAAGTACGGAGACTGCGGGAGGACAAAAGAAGGCACAGAGAGAAGAGAACCAAGAAATGAGTGTATGCCAGAATGAGGTCGATTCCCCGCGTTCTCATGGTGATCCCGAAACTTCTCACAGCTCTCGGGATGGCGTCACTGCTGGTCATGATGACTTTGAAGTGCTTAGTAGCTCTAAGCGTGACATCGCGGCTGATCGTCAGGGCGATACTCGAGACTCTTCTACCCCGGAAGGCCATGACGATGTCCGCAGTGCCGGCCCCGCTATTCACAAATCGGCCGGCCTCGATGCCATTGGCGCTAGTTCGTCAACCTATCCCTTGTTGCCAGTTGCCCCCACTTGTTCATTCTGCCATAAACGCGGCCAGTCAGCCAGTGTGGTCGTCACATGTGTAAGTCCCTACCTAGTTACGAGAGATACCTAACTCATGCACTAACACCATGTCCATCTAGACCACCCAGATATTTACTCTATACGGAGAATGAATGGATGGTACAAGATCATTGGACCCGTGAGGTGACATACAGAAGTGATAAATTCTGGGTTTGCTATTGGCGACCTGAATACGATGCAGAAGGCTGTAGGGATTGGGAGGAGGATCTGGCGGCAGCTAAGAATTGTTTGTATGTTGCTAACGACTATTTTCAGAAACCGGGTACCTACCGGGGGATAGGTCCTAGTCCTCAACCTAATGGTCTACGTGACGTCACCAAGCAGTTGGTACTACCTACATTAAGGTAGCTAGAGGTACATACCTACATAGTAGGTACCTGTACCTATACTGTACCTATACCATTGATGCCCCACCTCTGGGCACCTACCCGCCCTCACTTCTATCGACCTCCCCTCATGATAATAGCTCTAATGCATTGCAACTCAAAATAAACCATCCGTCTCATGTTTTTTATTCTTCCTTCTGCATGTTTCTGCTCTGCTACCACATCATTACATGTCCTATGATCATTTCTCTTCCTCACACTCCTGTATTTAATCCTCTAGGGTCCCCCTTCTTATAACCTAGTCCTCATTCCTCCGGATGTGTTCTAGCACACTATCTCGTAGTCTCCCATAGCGTAGGCGACTACAGAACACATCAGACTTATACATACGAAACAGCCTGTTATAACCTAACTACGTCTTGTCTTTGGTTACCTTACCAAGCAGAAAATCATGGTTCCTCGGACTGTGACCTCGAATGAGGTCTACATCTTGCCTCTGAAGGACAATGGCGCTCCTGACGTCCCTGGCGAATATATCTATCTCGCTCCCAAGTCGAATAACCCTATAACTGTACGATTCACCATTGAGGGAACCTCGTCTATATGTCGGCAAGGTAGTCTATGGGTCAATATTCCAGAGCAGGGGTCTGAGTTTCGCAGAGATCACTTTCGCGAGTACAAGTAGGCAAAACTACTCGCTTTTGGGAGCTCTAAAAATATTAATCGCCTTCCTAGGCTAAACCCAGATTTCAATCGAACCATAGAGATTTCAATACCCGTCTACGAAGCTGGCGCCTTTGCCTTTTATACCACTTATGCCGAGCTGCCCCAGCTCTCTTCCTCCTTGAACTCGAATACATCTGCATCCACCGAGTCCAAGAAAACCCCGCTCTACTATATCGATGTTGCACCCCGACTGTCGCTGGATGGCCGTCCGCTGCCTCTACCGGCGCTGTCTATCTTCTCCGTTATCAGCAAGTTCATGGGCAAATATCCATCCGATTGGGAGAGGCATTTGCAGGGGATCAGTGGTCGTGGGTATAATATGATACATTTCACTCCTCTTCAGGTTCGTGGGGCATCAAACTCTCCGTATAGTCTATACGACCAACTCGGATGGGATCCAGAATGCTTCCCTCAAGGCGAGAAGGACGTACAAAAGATGGTGGATAGTTTGGAGCAGAACCACTCTCTTCTAAGCTTGACTGACATAGTCCTCAACCACACCGCAAACAATAGCAAATGGCTTCTAGAGCACCCAGAAGCGGGATATAACCTCACTACGGCACCTTGGCTTGAGTCTGCTTACGTCCTCGATACCCAACTCCTAGAGTTTGGTTCTAAGCTTGAGGAGCTTGGTTATCCCAACGAGCTCCAGTCTACTGATGACCTTATCAAGGTCATGGACGGAATCAAGAAGCATGTTATTTCCGAGATTCGCCTATGGGAATACTATACACTTGACGTTGACAGGGACGTGGATGCTGCGATTCAGTCCTGGGCGGCGGGACAACAAGGATCTGATAGCTCCGACCTCGATAAGCTCAAAGAAGGCAAAGTAGAAGATCAAGCATCGTATTTGGTGCAAAACGGCTTGGTTAGAAATGACAGGCTCGGTGAGCGCTTCCGGCGACGTATTGATCCCAAGGTTTTAGCTGGTTTAGCTGCCACTTTATTCGGGAAGTATAGAGGCGAGGCAGATGAAGCTGCTATTCGGTCTAAATTGGTCCAGATATTGGATGTGGCAAATGTTCAGTTCTATGAAGAATATGACAAGGAAATCGGCGATGTCCTACAGCAACTATTCAATAGGATCAAATATGTCCGCATTGACGATCACGGTCCAAAACTTGGTCCCATAAACCAGGCGAATCCTTTAATCGAGACGTACTTCACTCGTCTCAACAAGGAAGAAGCGTCCGATAAACTCAAGCCCGAAGACTTAGCTCTCGTCAACAATGGCTGGGTTTGGGCTGGAAATGCTCTGGTGGATAATGCAGGGCCCCAGTCCCGTGTGTACTTGCGACGCGAAGTCATCGTCTGGGGCGATTGCGTCAAGCTTCGATACGGAAACGGCCCCCAAGATAGTCCATGGCTATGGGAACACATGACCAACTACGCCCGGATGTTAGCAAAGTACTTTGCAGGGTTCCGAATTGACAACTGCCATTCCACACCCCTCCATGTAGCGGAACATATTCTCGACGAAGCTCGCCGCGTTCGTCCCAACTTATATGTCGTTGCGGAACTTTTTACCGGTTCAGAGGAGATGGATTACGTCTTTGTCAAAAGGCTAGGACTAAGCTCATTGATCAGAGAGGCCATGCAGGCCTGGAGTACGGGTGAGCTTAGCAGATTGGTTCATCGTCACGGCGGACGTCCTATTGGCAGCTTTGAGGTGGATGACATTTCGAAGGGCCCTATTGGGAGTGCTCCTACCAGCCCTGGAATCGACGGTTATTCCGCTCGAGAGGTAATCCGCAGAATAAAGCCCGTTCCAATCCAGGCCTTGTTTATGGATTGCACTCACGACAATGAGGTCCCCGCACAGAAAAGAGACGCCCGAGATACCTTGCCAAATGCTGCATTGGTGTGCATGTGTTCCAGTGCAACCGGAAGTGTTATGGGGTATGATGAGATATATCCAAAACTTGTCGATCTCGTGAATGAGACTAGATTATATACTTCCGAGTCGTCATCTGGTAAGGATATCAAAATCGGTGGCGGCAAGGGTGGCATTGGCGGTATCAAAAAGCTGCTCAACCAGATCCATACCATAATGGGGAAGGATGGCTACGACGAAACACATATTCATCACGAGGACCAGTATATCACGGTCCACAGAGTGCATCCCGAGTCGCGAAAAGGGTATTTCCTCATCGCCCATACTGCTTACCCAGGTTATGGTAATGGCAGGGGTACATTCAATGCGGTACATCTTGGCGGCACGAAGGCGCGGCATCTGGGCAGTTGGATGTTGGAAGTTGACACATCCGAAGAAGCCAAAAAGGAAGTTGAAGACGACGAGAAATACCTACGCGGCCTCCCAAGCCGAGTGGTTGATGTACCTGGGATTCGACTAGATGTCAAGCAAGACGAGACAATTATCACAGTGCGTGAGAAGTTTCCACCTGGAAGTATTGCCTTGTTCGAAACTTGGATTCCGGCGGCGGAGCATTCATCAGGCCTAGATACCTATGTCACGTCTGGGGCAAAAGACGCTATCGCTGAGTTGGACCTCGTTGACCTCAACTTCTTGCTATACCGCTGCGAAGCTGAGGAGCGTGATGGTAGTGGGGGTAAAGATGGCACATACGACATACCAGGTAATGGCAAGATCATCTATGCCGGTCTTCAAGGCTGGTGGAGCCTCCTGAAGGATATTATCAAGGACAATAATCTGGCCCATCCTCTTTGCCAAAATCTTCGTGATGGACAGTGGGCTCTAGATTACACTGTTGGGCGACTTGAGAGGGCGGGTCAGCAGCCGGAACTTGCGGCTCTTGCTAAGCCTGCTGCTTGGCTCAAGGAGCGTTTTGACGCGATTCGAAACATTCCAAGCTTCCTCCTGCCACGCTACTTCGCACTTGTTGTACGAACCATGTACAAGGCCGCCTGGGAACGTGGTCTTGATCTATTGAACGACAAGGTTCAGACCGGTCAGTGGTTCCACCAAAGCCTAGCTATGGTCAGCGTGCAAATGACGGGCTTAGTCAAGTCTGCGTCGCTTTGGCCCAAGAAACTTGTTCCTTCACTGGCTGCCGGATTACCACATTTCGCTGTAGAGTGGGCCAGATGTTGGGGTCGCGACGTCTTCATCTCCCTTCGTGGCCTCTACCTGGGAACAGGTCGGTACGACGAAGCCGCAGAGCACATCTTCGCATTTGCTAGTGTCCTCAAGCATGGTATGATCCCGAATCTTCTCAGCAGCGGTAATCTACCGCGATACAACAGCCGAGATTCGGTCTGGTTCTTTTTGCAGTGTATTCAGGATTACACCCGTTATGCGCCGGATGGGTTGAGCCTCCTGACTAGAAAGGTCAAACGGCGTTTCTTGCCGTACGACGACACTTGGTTTAGCTCCGATGACCCGAGGGCTTACTCTACTGAGAGCTTAATCCAGGATGTAATTCAAGAAGCTCTGCAGCGTCACGCGTCTGGATTGAAGTTCCGCGAGGCCAACGCAGGTCCCAGTATCGATTCGCAAATGCGCGATGAAGGCTTCAACATCGAAGTCAATGTCGATTGGTCAAATGGTATCATCTTTGGTGGCAACCAGTTCAATTGCGGTACATGGATGGACAAGATGGGCGAGAGCGAACGTGCTGGCTCCAAGGGTATTCCAGGTACCCCTCGTGATGGTGCTGCCGTCGAGATCACTGGCCTCCTCTACAGTACTCTCCGATGGCTAGCCAAGCTGAACGCTGAGGGCAAATACCCATACAAGGGCGTAACTAGACCCGACAACTCCGACATCACATTTTCAGAGTGGGCGGACCTTGTTAAGTCCAACTTTGAACACAGTTATTACGTTCCAGTCAACCCATCTGACGACGCCCAATACGCAGTCAACTCAAAAATCGTCAATCGACGCGGTATCTACAAGGACCTCTTCCGATCCGGAAAGGAGTACGAAGACTACCAATTCCGGCCTAACTTTACCATCGCCATGACAGTAGCGCCAGAGCTCTTTGATACAGAGCACGCCATAGGCGCGTTAGTCCTCGCCGACAAAGTGCTCCGCGGACCAACGGGCATGGCAACACTAGACCCGGGTGACCTCAACTACCGGCCGTACTACATCAACAGCGAGGACTCGACCGACTTCGCCACATCCAAGGGCCGAAACTACCACCAGGGCCCCGAGTGGCTGTGGCCCACCGGCTTCTTCCTCCGCGCCCTTCTCAAATTCGACCTACAACGCCGACAGGATGAGCATGGCCGCGTCGAGGCCTTCCAGCAGGTCACTAGGCGTCTCAGCGGCTGCAAGGAGATGATTGGTCAGAGCCCCTGGGCCGGCCTCACGGAGCTAACGCAGAAGAACGGCGAGTACTGCGGCGATTCGAGCCCCACGCAGGCTTGGAGCGCCGGGTGCTTGATTGATCTGTATATGGATGCTGCTGAGTATGGATCGCAGTGATTTAGTTTCTTACCGCTTCTTATTATTCTGAAAGAGATGGTGTTTGGATGAATGGACGGGTTGGTGAAAAGTTTTTTTTTGGATTCATTTCGACGACAACGAAGTAAAGATTTGCATACGAGCGTACCTAAACATGAACATGAACATCGATATCGATTTCTTTTTCTTGGGAGTAGAGAGGGCGGTTGGATGACTCGCATACACGTCGAGACGTTCGGGGGTCGAGGGCTCTTGCATATGATGCTTGGATTACATATACCTACAAGCATTCATCATAAGATACGTAAATATGTGAATACGAAGTACAATTACGTGATGACTAGGTATTGTTGTTGGATCTGGTGTGGTCGTGCTGTAGCTGATTCGTCTCCAATAAACTGGGCAGTGGCTTCGGGAGCTGTTTAAGCTCAATAGGGTGCTTACTGTTGAGGCAGTGTAAGCTATTGGCGATGGAGTAAAACGCAAACCATTGGAAGCTGGGGTCTAGTTTTGTACACCCCGTTCCTAATCTGCAACGTTGTGTTCTTGCACTGCCACACTTGGAGATTTGTCCTTCCTCGAAATCGTCAGTTAGAGAACGAAGGATCAGTATACGAGACTCGGGGCACAAGATTCCCCAACAGTCATAGACTGCAGAATCGATATAGCACTATGCAGACCACAATAACTTGTGTAGACAAGGTAATTAGTATTGTTTCGCAGGCATTGACGAGTAAAACTAAGAGAGTTGTTGATCCTCTCTCTAGAGTATTTGTTCATCGATCCAGCGACAGCAACTAACGAAGCCCACTAGTATGAGCCTTACCCCCCTTTACCAGAGACAATCTCTAACTGCCAGTGAGGCATGTAAGAAATTGATATCAAACCATTCCATGCTCCCCTAGTCCGTGTCCTTGGTCTATCCAGATTCGACCCCTTGCAAAAAAGAATTATTCAAAAAACCGCAGACAGCAAATAAAAAAAAACCCCTTCGTCAAGATAATTCCACCCTTCCATCCTTAACGCCTTTTTATATGGAATGCGGAACCGGTGACGGTATGCTAGGGAACAGGCCTACGGGGTGTAGGTTGGAGGAGTTCGTGTAATAAAACATCGGTTTCGATAGCGGTAATATGATACGTAAGCGCAAAGGAGCGTTGCGAATGAGATTGTGGTTAAATGTTTTTTTTCGTCGATATTATACCGGTTATGTTCGCGAAGTGACTGTCCACTTCTTGCGTTCTTTCTTCGGCTTCTCGTTGTCTCCGGCAGTTCCGGAACCTGACATGAATGCGCCGGGATTGGAGTAATTGCTGTCTCTCGCACCGGGACCGACCAGGTTGCCTTGGGTGTTAACCGCGATGTTGCTTGGAAGTCCCTTGCCCAGCTCGTACATTCGATCCTTCTTCCTAAGGTATTTGCGACGCCATATACAAGCTCCTATCCAGATACCGGCGATGCCGACAACGACGATTACTATCATGATTACCCATCTCCAATGTGTTGAGACCCTGTTATATTAGGATTAGTTTCCAAAGCAAGCCAAGACAGCAGGAGGATACACATACCAGCCTCCGCCACCACTGTTATTCGAACTTGAGCTCGTACTTGTACTCGTCGCTGAAGAAGATGAAGCGGTAGCCTGAGCAGCCTCTCCACAGAAGCTTGTGAACCAGCCTTGTATACTACCTAAGCCGCCAGCATCGTCCGTACACGCAGTAT
This sequence comes from Hypoxylon sp. CI-4A, assembly GCA_002120315.1. Lineage (NCBI taxonomy): Eukaryota > Fungi > Ascomycota > Sordariomycetes > Xylariales > Hypoxylaceae > Hypoxylon > Hypoxylon sp. CI-4A. The sequence goes on from KZ111535.1 coordinate 467,383, forward strand.
CGCAAACGCCGGCGGTTCCTGTTGAGAATGCTTGCAGCGAGTCGTAGGAGCAGAAACATTGATCGTATGTGGTTGCATCAGCTTGCGCCGCTGCAGGAGGCACACAAGCACCATTGGCATCGAAAAGGGGACCACATCGAACCGCGCACGAGGGCAGCGATGTGAAGGGTACTACGGTCGTCACGGGTTGGGCTGGGGAGTCTCGTTAGTTGGGGAGTACTTCGGAGCAAGTCATATCGGACTTCGTAGAGGCAGTGACACGTACCCATGGCGATGCGTTAGTATCGGACGTCAGGATAGTTCGGAACGCAATGCAATTAATTAATTATTTCGGACGAGAATAAGTTGAATATAGTTGGTAGATTTTCGTTGCAGATTCCGACTCGTAAGCTTGGAAAATACGCGGCGCTTAACTATGCTATTCGACGGTGTCACGCTTGAGGTTGATCGGATAATGTTTGCCGTCCCAGTCCAACCAAAAACGTAAATGATCAACGACTTAGATTATCGACAAAGGCAGTTACAACGATACTCGAATAGATTACAATACAAGTGACTCGGAGGCGGTTGCGAATGACGACAGGGACGTGGTTGTTGACGAAGGGTCCAAGTAGGGAGGGAGAGATTGGATTGCAGAGGGAAGTTGAAGCGGCAAATCGAAAAAAAGGGTTCTGGCGGTGTTGGTTGCGGGATGTGGAATGTGAGAAAGAACCCAACGAGGGGGAACGGCGTGTCTTGGCTTGTTGTCCTCGTCTCGTTTAATTCTCCAACATGTTCGCGTTCTTGCTTGCTCGGAATTGGATCAAACGAATGTGGTGTGGGCTACGGTACCGAAGCTTCGTCACGTTGGATTGATTAATAGACGTGGGGAAAAAAGGAGAGAGAGAGCGAAAAAGAAGGGGAGAAATGAACGAAGGAATGGATGTTTCTGACGAACGAATCCAAATGCACCTAAGGCCGTATGTGTGACCCTATCGAATGAGGTAAAATGGTTCTGATGCGGGAACGGGTTGGTTGACAACGAACAAGCGGAATAGGAACAGCGAACAAGAATTCGAATAGAAGGGAAAAAAGTAAACCTTGAATTCTTGACAGCCAAGAATCCAACGGAGAATGAGCTTAAACGGCCTTGGTCTGGGGGGGGGGGGGCTTGGGATGCTTGGGATGCTTGGGATGCTTGGGATGCTTGGGATGCTTGGGAACGCTTGGTATCGTGCCAGAAAGTTGGAAAAGCCACTAAAATAAAAGGTAAGCCGGGCTGGAAGGGGAAAGGAAACGCCGTACCGAGTACGAATTGGCTGCTGAGTTTCCGACTTTTAGACTACCCGCTAGCTATCTCTAGTTAGATCACTAGTGTTTTGTGCATGCCTTTTTAATTTTTGCTCTTTTCTTAGTTACTGTCAATATTACGAATATTTCGCGTTTGGAGCATCTTACATTGGGTACTAAAAACATGAGCTGCAGGCAGTAAGTACAGTGAACGCACGTTGCATCATTCCTTCTCCCGCCCATCCGTGCGACTCAATTTTATTTCCTCGCCTACTGCACTTGAGCGGGTTGGGTTTAATGGAAATCGCTGGACAATCAGCATAACAAGTCAAGTCGATACTGTAAATAGAAACTCAAGTAACACCGTCAGAGGCCTCTTCAAAGTTATTCAAGGATGAGGCATGCTTCCTAAGCAGCTTATAATTATACACAGGCATGTACATGTATATAAGTCAGCTACGGAGCAATTACCTGCATGAAAAAGCAGGTACGTGATTTATTTGCAACCTGCACCGCACCCTTCAAGTGTCATGCATTCATTGTACGTGGCTCAGCTTCATTCTTTTTGTTCTATTCTGCACATACACAGGTCTCGCTTATATTGATTTATTATACACGATCCTCCGAACTTAGACCTTACGCAACTAACTCCATAATCTTGGCCTGCAAGAGACATGACAATCAATAATTATTAATATTCCGTATTCCACATCGATCCATTTATGTATGTACAGTCAGTATTAAACAAATGCCCATCGATCATCACAAGTGGATTGGCAAAGAGTGCCGGTTGCCGATAGACAAGAAAATGCCAAGATCGTTAGGCCTCGTGTTCTGGAGATTTGCACCAGCTTAAAATTCCAGAGATCTAATAATCTGTAACTTGTTCTAGAGCATTGGCCAATGCACGCGCCAGCGCTTATCCCAAAAAGGCAGCTGACATTGCCGGCTTGGGTAAGTCCGTTGATGGCCAGGTCTTCGAGCTTCCAGAACGAGTCCGCTTACCACATGGCACGGTTTGAGTATAAATTTGGCGAGGAGTGGTACGTACAGGCACGTTTATGCAAACTAAAAATGGTCCCAACCCAGGCATCATTCCGAGAACTAATTATTTAGTAGAACTTTCATATTCGTATGGAACATATTGCTATGCGATATGAGCAACATCTATCATTCATAAAAACTATGTGCCTATATTCAAGGCGGCCGAACGATTTCAAGAATAATATCAAGTTGATTGCCAAACCCCTATGCTCAGGAAAGCCCCAGCAGCGTATAGGTATTTATACAAAATATTCAAGACTGATCATCCAAGCCTTCCTTATATCTCTGTATATATAGTTAAATACATCTCAGGACTTGTCATTGTATATGATATATACACTATGTTTAAGCTTGGCTACAGTGGCCGGTACTACATTAGATTCTCAGAGAATACAACAATCTTTTCCCATCGTTCCATGATAGTCATCCTCCAGATTCCGCGAAGAATGTGCCGCTGTCGACCTCTTGACCAACGCATAGTGTCCGTCCTGTAAGACAATAATATACCTGGTAAGACAGCCTTCGAGCTGCTCAGAGGGCACTGTCGCCCATTCTGCACATCGGATTCTACGATAGGCCAAGCGTTCTTTGCCATCAACGGAGAAACCCGCACCTCTTACCTGTTCAAGGTATATCATAGGGACCTGCCATTCACCAGACGGCAGTTGGACATCGCACTGCAGCGCAGCCAGGTACGTCAGCTCTTCTTCCGCGCGTCTTTGGTCACCATTAACCATCAGGTAGTCGATAGAAATATTTAACCGAATGGTGAGCCCGATATTGGTCATTGCGAATGCAGAAAGATCCCATGGCGCCCATAGGCCTAAAGGAGGGGTGTCCACGAAATCGGCTGGAGATCTGGCTAAGAGACCACTGCTTTCATAGTTGCCACGCCACGCGAATATGGTCATGTCGAAAGACGTCTGCATGATTTCAAGCTGCAGCCTTTTGAATGCGTTCCTGGCTCCTTCCCCGTATAGAGCTGGAATATTGACACCGAAAAGGCCCATCAGGCTGTACGCTCTGTCCTCCTCGCGCGTGGTGTTTCGCTTGGCTGCCCACTTCATGCGCTCGGCGATACAAAAGTCGCGAAGCATGTCTCTGTTGCCCAGCAGTGATCTGTTAATTCCGGTGGATTCGGCGATAGTATCAAGCAGCTCAGTTTCACCCTCGATCTTCGACCAATCCGTGGCAAAGAAGCATCGCTGTGCAGATGCAAGCAGCTCTTGTAATGTCCATCCCCTTGTGAGCCAACGCGTGGTGCTCACCGCAGCCAACAGTTGATCTCGGTTCGCACATGGATGCACATCTTCGAGGTATATGAAGCACAATGATGCGTCACGATAGTAGTTGTACATGGAATTAATAGCTTCGGTCAGGTCGGCACTGCTACGCTTGTCGATGCAGCAAGTATCCACCCAAGCATACGCGAATCCGTGTTTCTTCGCCGCGGCACAGAATCTAGTTATCTTTTTCCATCCTGCCCGGTCCTCTATTTTGGCTCGTTCGTCTCTAGCTTCGTGGAAAAGAATTTCCTCCGATCCCCATACATGAGATAATATCGCATATGGAGTCTTTGCCACCTGGTCTTCGTTGAAATATCCCAGTGACTGTTTTTCGGTATCTAGGAGCCACATCTGGTTGAATGGTTCGTTCTATACAACAAGTAAAATCAATATAAGAGACGAGCCTGTCGAAATAAAACTGAATTTGGTATACATTTTCGCTGCATCCCCGCATAACTCGCTGTTCAACTCTTATTGGTAGTCATTGCAGCTGATGATGGAGCTGTCTTTTCAATTTAAGGAATCCTACAGGCTTAGGTATAATCTCAGCTGCATAGGTACCTACGAGCCCATTGGGCATAGACTATGAGCCAACGTTGGTTATGACTAACCTGTGAAAGCGACATCGTGAAAGAACCGCTCGGAATATTGACAGTAAGAACAAGAGTTTTCGTACTTTTTTTCTCCGATAATTAATGCTGAATTGTTAACACCATCATGAGAGGTTCTGAAAAACCCGTTGGCCAAGAGTCAAAGCTGATTCCGCGTGCCAGTACATATCCGCCAGTCTCTCGAGAAGTCTGATATTCCTATTTACATTGTCCCTAGCCATCTGCCTTGTGCTCTCTAGCACCGCCTGGCTCAGATTCCTCAATGCTACTGTCAATGAGAGAGAGGCAGCATATGGAATAAATGGAAGCTTGGCTATTTCTAAGCTGAGAAGAAGAGATATCTGTTGGGCACTGTGTTTATGTCTAATCTTTGAGTTCTGTACGGCTGATGGTGTGCTGTCAGAAGTAAGAGCTTCCGTAGAATGAGCTAGGGCTGGTCGGTAAGATATAACACTTATAACATGATAAAGAAGCTCCAGGCAAGCCTGCATAGAAGAGTGTAGCGACTGGATCTTGTAGTCTTTGGCTAAATCCTCAAACTCCGGCCATGAGGCGTCCCAGATGTATGCTTCCTTCGCTACTTCATCGCATGGTCGCGCTCGATAAAGGTCCAACACTCGGTCCAGCATTTGGCATAAACGAAATAATACCGCGAGACCCGGGGATATCGCCTTCATTTCATCGCTATCCTCCTTTGGCAAGCATATTTCGTGCCTTCGAATCATACTTGGCCGACCAGTGATCATGGCAATTAGCCGGTCAAGAGAGAATAAAGAGCAAAGGATTTCGACACGTCGCACTTCCGAGATGCTGTCTTGCGGTCGAGAAGGGTAGTGTAGGCCTGCAGAGTAGGCAAAATGAATGGCTTGACCACACAATCGAGCTACCTCTTCATCTCCATCCGGGCCGTAGGAGTGAAAAGACAACAACGCAAGCACCTGAACCAACTCTATCCTATCGTCGACGAGGCCGATATCTTGCGATATCTTGACGGTGCTGAAAAGCCTATCAGCAAAGCTTCGGGGGGTATGGAAAGTAGTGTGTCCATCGTCACCCCCCTGTAAGTTGAGATATGGTCTAGCTGAAGCGCTCTTGCAAGCGGCTATACAGATAGCTTGCCTCAGTACTATAGTCGCCGGGTTGTCGTGACTCGGAGGCTCCCTAAGCGCTCTTGTGTCGAAGTCGACGATGGGCATGATCGGGTGGATCTCCTGTTTAAAAATCTCTATAAGGGCTTCGAGATCGCTCCGCGGGGGAATAACCTGGAGACATTCGATTTCCAGATATGGCAAGACCGCTCTCACTACCATAGGAAAGTCGCAGGGGCCGAGACCAGGTCTCATCTCGAAGGGAGGGGCCCTCATGTCTTGAAACGACGGGCGCAAGATGCGAGAGCGCGGTAGCTGGTGCGCGGTTCCCATCTCTATGTCTGGGGACTCCATGTTGGACGACGAGCAAACAGAAAGAAGAAGAGAGTGCGCCGATGAAGGACCCGTGAAAGGAATGGTTAATCCCAAGGTTGATGTAGACGGTGGTGGAGATGGTGCTTCGTCCGTAAGAGTATTGCTAGAGATCGTTAGCTCGTCCGATTGCTGCTCGGTAGACTGAGCCTCGTGACAAGAGGCATCTGGTAAGTCCGCAGAAACGACTGGTTCTCGAGGCGCGCTCCTCCTATCCTGCTGCGCCGAAGCGTCATGAGCGCGAATGTGGGAACACTTGCGTTTTCCCTTCCTGCAGACATCGCAAGCCCGGCGGACTTGCTTGCGCTTCGACGCGTCGCCGTCACCGCGGTCCTCGACGAATCTGATTCTCTTCATCGCTTCGCGGCACTACTTCCATATTTGGTGGCTAGTTAGGTTGTTTTTATCGTTCGATCGATGGGAATAAGCAGCGCGATCGTCGGCGGTGTGCGGACTTGCTCCATTCGGTAAGTCCGGAAGATCGTCGGTCCCTATATCGCAACGCCGCTGGCGGATTATCAATCCATCGCGAACGAACTTCGCTTTAAAACTAATGAAAAAAAAGGGATATGTGTGGATTTATAGGTCTTTGAGACTGGAGAATGAGGGTCTACTATGTCTTTGGCGATAAGTATAAAGTCGGGTTGAGGGCCAGAGCGTTTGATATGACACTGCTCGAAGTGCGCCTGGAAACTTGACGAAACTTTTTAAATTTGACGACTGCGAGCACAATTTATTCATCATGCATCTTTCAACACATACATGGATGCGACCAGAACCCCTTGAGGTAACGCTCAAGAGGGCATCTTCGCTTGGCTACAAATCAGTCGAGCTAGCTGGCGAGCCGGATCGATACACCATCAAAGAGACGAAGGCCCTCTTGGAAAAATACAACATGACTTGTTGGGGAGCCGTGACAATTATGTATGGTACTAGAGACCTCAGCGCTGCGAATCCAGCCCAGCGAGAAAGCACAATTCACTATATGAAGCGCGTCGTCGACCTGGCTGCAGGATTGGGAGCCGAGATAATCACGGTGGTTCCTTGCATAGTGGGCAAACTACATCCGACTGCGGGCGCGCATGATGAATGGGAATGGGTCGCACACGGTATGCGAGTGGTCACCAAATACGCGGCAGAGAAGGGACTTCGCGTTGCACTGGAGCCTCTTAACAGATTCGAAACCTACTTGATCACGAATATATCCGAGGCGTTGCACCTGGTCAAAGAGGTGAACGAACCGAATCTTGGGATCGCCTTCGACCCATTCCACATCAGCATCGAAGAGCCTGATCTCATCGCCGCGCTACGCAGGTGTGGCGATAAGCTCTACGACTTCCACCTCGGGGACAACAACCGTCTCTCACCCGGAGATGGGAGCTTGGACTGGCCCCGTATCGTCCAGACGCTGCGTGAAATTGGTTACAAGGGTGGTCTGGCACACGAAGCCATGCCACCGATTGATAGGTCTCCAGGTGGTGACTTCGGGTCGAAGCAGCTAGAGGCTGAGCCGTGGGATGTGGACGAAGGAACTTTGCAGTTCTTGAAGGACCACGCGAGCGGCGTGCTGAGGGATGATTATTATACTGCTATGTTGGCGCGGACTGTGGAGACGATACAGCCTTTGCTTGATGGGTAGATCCCTTACACAGTGGTTGCCGCAGTACTAGGATGATTGGGATTCAAGCTTCACTCGATTGAATAAGCGTGATAGGATTAAGGGCCTGCTAGATTCTTAGAAAGGGCCAGTTCTCAGTGGTATCATTTCGAGGACAAAGACGAGATAGAACCATATCATTAAACCGGGCTGTTTAGGGAATAGTTATCGTCAATTTCTCATCCAAGCTACTGGTATACTTCTTACCCTCTGGAGGTTCACCCCAAAGTATCTTAATATCTTATACCCAGCTGTGGGTGTCGTCTTAGATCCATTGGTTTTTCTCTACTACCTTATAGTATATCATTTACATAATTTCCGTGTATGTTATTACGAAGTGGTATGACGCAGAAACATATCTATGCAATCATGTGAACGGTATGCTAGGTCCGTATGCGATACTAGGTTGCTTGCATCATATCGACTATGATTTCAACTGGCACGACTAGTCTACCGGTTAATCAAGACACTAGATCCCATACCCATGTAATCAGTCAAGTTACACGACAGTTTATAGGAGATATCAATGTTGCTATAATGCATAATGTGTTAACATACAGATGGATGCTGATCCTATTCGTTGAGATCTGGCAGTGAGCCCCCAACCAGATCACTATTCGTCTTGACGTTATGCGCGGGGTATCTGATCTCATTTGGAGATATCCTCATGCCACCTTGACGATTCGTTGAAGATAGCGAGGGGACTGACGTGATTCTGCTAGACAATTGAGACAGCCAATACTATGCTTGGCGTGGGAGTGGAGTCGAATCGTGGATGTTGAACATATAAAGTACGACGGGAGTTCAAAGTATAACGAAATGGAGTTTGAGATATAGAGGTTATCATAATACTAGAGATACATTACATTCCTAGTAAGATTTACAGTTAAACATTCGATTTTCCAACGTGCCCATCATCAATCATGGCTCCTCCTGCAGCAGACGTTGACGTGCATTCTAATGAGCCGGCCCAACAGACTATCAAGAAGTCTGCTGGTACCGTGCCCGTCAAGACAGCGGCCAGCTCTCAGCTGGATGGTCCGTTGAAATATTCCGGAAGCCTTGACTCATATGAGCAATTCGATGTTACCAAGGTTATCGGTCGGGAGTTCAGCAACCTCCAACTAAGTGAAATCCTCCATGACGACACCAAGATCCGTGACCTAGCCATCTTAGGTGAACAAATCCGCATATAGCTTATTCGTATAAAATACTGACCATTCAAAGTCTCGCAACGAGGAGTGGTTTTCTTCCGTAACCAAGATATCAACATCGATGACCAGAAACTCCTAGGTGACAGACTCGGGAAGCTCACTGGTAAACCGGAGACATCTACACTTCACCGACACGCCCTTTCCAACAGCAAGCGTGGAATCCCAGTTGACGAGAATGGTCGTCTTGATGATGAAGTGTCTATCATTTCTTCCGACCAGAACCGCAAGTTCTACAAGGACCGCTACTCCGCATATTCCAAGAAGATCGCAAGCCACGGCTGGCACGCAGAGTACGTATAAATACCCGCCCAATTAAGAATATCATTAGCCTGCTAACATTGGCAATAGTATCACATTTGAACACGTTCCTTCGGATTACGCCATTCTCAAGATCATCCAGACACCAGAGGATGCGGGCGGAGATACGCTCTGGGCTTCTGGTTATGAGGCTTACGACCGCCTGTCGCCTCCTCTTCAGAAACTAGCTGAGAGCTTGACTGCCACCCACAATCAACCGGGCTTTGTGAGGGTCCAGAATGACTTCGGTGAGGAGTTGATCGACCAAAACCGAGGCTCCCCTGAGAACAACGGTCTTGATTTCAGGGCAGAACAGTAAGTGAAAGATTAAAATCCTTAATACCACCCGAAGAACACCGACTAAATATCGTATTATAGTCCTCTTATCCGCACCAACCCGGTCACAGGATGGAAGAGTCTCTTCGGAGCTGGTGGACAAGTCGAAGCTGGGTGGATCAACGGAGTCACTGAGCGAGAAAGTGAGATCCTCAAGGATTATTGTACGTCCCATCAATTCTGTTCCTTTTTGATTAAGAGTGTTCTAACAAGTCGTTAGTCTTGCAATTAATTGTCGAAAACCACGATCTCCAGGTTCGGTTCAGGTGGAACAAGAACGATCTCGCAATCTGGGACAAGTGAGTCGCAATCGCATCGAATTATTTGCAAGTGACAGACACAATTATTCTAACCAATTACTTGTAGCCGTTCTGTATTCCACACAGCGACGAAGTAAGTTGCCTGCATGAGCACCAGTGTCAACGTTATTAAAAGCTGACTTTTGAATTAGTGACTACGCCGGAAAGCGACAAGGAAACCGAGTTGTGTCAATTGGAGAGAAACCGTATTATGATCCGAACTCAAAGTCTCGCCGTGAGGCTCTTGGGCTCATCGAATCTTGAGTTTGGGAAACATGACAGGCGATAGTTGATTTGTGGTTGATTTGGGATCAAACGAAAACGATTCAATATTATGGTTTGTGCTGAGCAGGTAGCTTCCAGTTCCAATGAATGATAGTGCAAATTGAGATATCGAGGCATGTGCGTTGGATAAGTTTATTGTAGCTTACAATTAGATTGGAATTCGATTCATGTTCAACCAAACAATTCACTGTAGAGGCAGGTGCAGGAACAGATACATCGGTACCTTCTTGAGTTCAATGCGGGGCAATTGGGAGCTTTGACCAACGAAAAATGGAAAATATTGAATTCATTGGTTAAACTGCCCCACTATGAAAAAAATATATGGTAGACCCCTGCTTTGGAGCTACCCGCCCTCTACCTTTTTACAAACCAAACTTTTCGCATCTTCAACTTTTTTTTTTTGCAGATCAAAGCCAAAGCCAAAGCTTCGATTTTCATTTTTCCTATTTCTCAACTCTTCAATAGACGTTCTTTCGTTACTCACAGTCCCATCTTTATTGAACATTGAATGCGACTCTACCAAATCAAATCTACCAAAGTGAATTTCAGGTAAGTCACTCGATCGCAATTCACTTAACCCTTGTCGCGTGTTGCGCAAAAAGCTTGTTCGCCCATTGACTCCCCGCCGCGATTGAATCTGCCCCGCGCCCGCGTCAATCAATTCCTTTTTTCTATTTGACCTTCGACCTTTTGCGCTTTTCCCTTCCACCTTTTCTCAACTACAATACCTTTCTAACCAACATATCCAAATCAGAACTCGATCTTCACTACAACCATACTCGATTTGAGTCACTCTATTCGACAATATATACCTACCAACAATACTCATAGATCCCATTTGCCTTGATCCTCTTCTTACCTATCTTTCTTGGAGTCATTCCCCACCGGGAGCTCCCCCCAAGTCACCATCATGAGTGACCAACAGACCAACGCTGTTGAGGGCATCCAGGCCCCGGTCGAGAACCATCAGGCGATCACCCCAGACACCGAGGGCAACGGTCAGCAAGTCGCCGACATCAAGACCGAAGACAACGTTAAGGTCGAAGACGTCAAGACTGGAGAGAATGGTGTGAAGAATGGCGAGGCTCAGCAGGCCACTTCAGGCGATGCCGTCCAAGCCAGCAACAAGAAGGCTAAAGGAGAGAAAAAGGTGTGGATCCCAAAGAATCCGATCCCTCGCCTCAAGGACCTTCCCGAGGGCATACTCAAGGTCAACCGCCATGGCTCTGAGCACCGAGAGAAGTTCGACCCCTCTGTCCTTCCGGTTTCAGACGATCCTGAGGCCATCCGCTGGCAGGTAAGAATTGATTTACCTCATTTCTTCAAAAACATTCTTCTTACACTTTTGTTCTAGGTACACTTCTACTTCAGCGACAGCAACCTGCCCGACGACAAATTCCTATGGGAGAAGACGGGGCAGTCCGAGAACAAGCCGGTGCCATTGTCGCTTATCTGCAGCTTCTCGCGAATGCGCCGATTCAAACCTTACTCGGCAGTCGTTAATGCCCTCAAGACCAGCGACTTCGTCGTAGTAGAGGGCCCCGAAGGCGAGGAGACAGTTCGCCGAAAGGAACCCTGCATCCCGGAAGCAGACCGAGAAGAGCAAATTATCGACCGTAGTACCTACATCAAGGGCTTTGGAGAGGAAAAGAAGACGATGCAATTCGACATCGAGGAGTTTCTCCGTCAGTATGGAGAGATCAATGCCGTCCGCCTACGACGTTCCGACGACGGTCAAAAAGTATTCAAGGGATCTGTGCAAGTCGAGTGGGTTGATGAAGACACTGCGCACGAATTCTTCGATTTGAATCCGAAACCTCGCTGGAAGGATCACCTGTTGCAGATCATCCCATGGGACAGTTTCAAGGTCCAGAAAGCCGAGGAGGACGCGGAGAAAGAGCGTAAGCGTCAAAAGGACCACGGCTTCCGCGGTCAGCGTGGTGGGAAATCGAATGGAGGTAATCGCCAAGGTCCGGATGCGAATGATTGGAAGAAGCGTCGTGACAATGACCAGAAGAACGGTTTCTCTGACCGTCGTGGCCGTCGAGACTATGGTGGTCGGGGTCGGGGCCGGGGCCGGGGTCGAGGCCAAGGTGGTAACAACCGCGGAGGCAGAGATCACGGTAATGGCCGCACCGACGAGCAGCCTACTCCGCGCAAGGATGAGAAGCCCACCATCCACACCAGCAAGGAGGGTCTCAAGATCATCAAGGAGCAAGAGGCTCACCGTGATGCAGAGACCAACGGAAAGCGCGCAAGAGATGACGACGATTCTGCAGATGCGCCTCCTTCGAAGAAGATCAACGCGTAGAGAATGGTTACCGGCGATACATCAACGGCTCGAGCCGCTTAACCCACCATCCTCTACCGACACTATACCCTTTTGTCCGCATCATTGCTTCACTGCATCACCATGGTTTCTACTGCTTCAGACCCATGTACATTAGGTGCATTTTTTTCCTGCAAAACAGACTAAATCTGGCAGTGTTTTTCACCGGTATGATCTGATAGGGCGTTTACGGTTGCTTAGATAGGCACATAGGCATTTAGATGTGCTTCGCATACAAAATTCATGCTTTCTATCTACTTCTCATCATTCAGAGCTCATTATCAGGCGCGCGTAATTTCATATACAATATGTAACTCATAAACCGGCTAACTCCATCTATAATGCTTTCCATGCTTTCATTTAAATACCTTTTTAATAGCCCTTTCATATTTACCTTTTAGAACTATACCTGTAATACCCAGGTACGTACGTAGGTAGACACCTACAGATATCCAGATATCCAAAAAAAAAAAAAAAAAAAAAAAAAAAAAATCTAAACTAACCACCCGCAGCAAACGGACTCCTCTTCCTCAGCACCTCGCCGTACTTCCACAGCAAGAAGGGTCCAGGCCAGCCTATAAGGATACCGAGGAACGCCATGAGCGTGTTTCCCCATCCGTACCCCAGGCGATCGTACATGGACGGGGCGAACAGCGGGAACCCGAAACCAGCGAGCGACCGCATGACAGTCGCCGCGCCCACGGCGCTCGCGGCGAACCGCTGGTACGAGTCGACGAGGAAGCCCTGCAGACACTGGAAGCCCATGATGGCGCCGGCGGCGAAGAGCGCGGCGCCGACGTTGGGGCCGATCCAGTGGGTCTTGTGCTCGGCGGTCCAGCCGTAGACGAACAACCCCACGGGCACGAGGACGGCGCCGGGCACCATCATGGGGACGCGGAACTCGGGTCGGCCGGGGGGCCCGTAGCGCCGCTTGAGCGCGGCGTAGATGCGGTCCTGCAGCGGCGCGCAGAGCTGCGCTCCCAGAAAAAATCCCACGCCCAGGCTGATGTAGTTCAGGCCGCCGACGCCGGTGCTCATCCCGTACCCGGTGGGCGGCGGGCCGGTGAATAGCGACGGGAAGGAGCTCAGCATCAGGTACATGAGCCCGTAGAGGTACATCATGTACAGCCCGATGCAGAACACGATGACCTGCGTGGACAGCATGCGGAAGGGGCGCACCATGGCGCTGCGGAGGATGGCCCAGACGCCGGGGTTGGACGTGTCGTCGTACGGCGTGCGCAGGGCCGCGTTGCCGGTCTCCCTGGCGAGAAGCGCGCGCTTCCGCGCCAGCAGCACGGGCGCGTAGGTCTCCTGCAGGAAGAACAGGCCGGCGGTCTGGATGGCGGCGTCGGCGACGCACACGGCCCAGAAGGCCCAGCGCCACGTCGTGGTCTCGGTGACGAAGGCGCCCGCGATCGGGCCCACGGCCGGCCCGAGCAGCGGCGCCAGGCTGTAGACGGACATGGCGCGCCCGCGGTGCTCGGCCGCGAACAGGTCGCCCAGCACGCCGCCGCCGATGGCCAGCGACGCCGACCCGCCCAGCCCCGACAGGAACCGGAACGCGACGATCTGCCCCTTCGTCCGCGCGAAGCCGCAGCCTAGCGTGAAGGCCAGGAAGCCCAGGTTCGTGAGCTGCAGGACGGGCACGCGCCCGTAGAGCTCGGAGAGCGGACCCCAGCTGTTTCGGTTCTTTGTTAGCTACCTAGGTAGGTACGTGAAGATGGAGAATGTATGGGGTGGTGGTATTGGGAGATCAGGGGTATGTAGGTAGGTATATATGCTTACGCTAAAGGTCCCAAGGCATAGGCCAGGACAAAGATGGAGAGAACTATATTCTGCTGGACTTGAAAGAGGATATACAGTTAGTTAGGGCCTCTAGTGTCAAGATCATGCCAGCTCGTTAACTTACATGGCTCGGTGATGTTTAGTTCTTGGCCAATGGCGGCCAGAGACGGGGCTACCATGGAAGAGGACACGGGCGAGACGAAGGTGAAGATCGAAACGATAAAGACGACGCCCCATTTCCTGGGGAAGGACCAGTTCTTGGGATTCTCCGGGTCGTCCAGCCCGGTCCAGGTTACGAGATTGGGGTCGTTCGGGTCTGGTGCCGCGGCGCTGGAGACTTTCTCTGCTGGACTCTGCCCCTGCTCGAGGTCGACATCGTGCCGTGATTCGATTCCGTCTCGTACCTCAGAAACGGTCCGTGATATCACTCGTGAGGGTGGTTGTGTGGTGATGCCAAGTCGTTCCTGGTAGGAGTATGTGCTAGCTGTTTCTGAGCTGCTGTTGGAGTTCGAATTCGACTTGTGGTCATGTTGTTTCACTATTTCCGCATCCGCCTCTCTTGGCTCCAAGGCTGATTCGATGCCATCGTCAACTTCGGTCTCCTTTTCTAGCGCTGGGTTTCCCATCGTTATACTTTCATATGAGGCACACTCTAATCAACACATACAAGAATGTACAAGTTGCACAATCGAGTTTTCAATGAGAAATTCAAGGCGGGAAGATCACCTCCTTATCTTAAACCTAGAATTATAATAAAAATTTGAAGACTTTGCCACGTATATTACACCCGAGTTAGTGTGCTTATGTGAATGGCTTGACAGTCATTAACTACCTAACTTGTATCACATGGGGCAAAATAGGAGGGAGCAAAACAAGTGACTCGCCGTGTTTTAATATAGTTGATCAACGCTACCTGAACGAATTTTCGTATACAACCCAGGCTCGCGTCTTCGGCCTAGATAACCAGTGGGGGGGCGACTAGCATCTAGCATGGGTATTCTCCATCACGGAACCTGTGAACAAGAAATCCTATGGGATAAGGTTGAAGGAACAATTCCCGATGACCCATGGACGGGTACGATAGGGTACGTTGGAGCCCATCATGATCTGGGATTGCCCAATGAGCAACTCTCCGATCTCGTCTATGGTAGCATTGTTACACCCGGATTTAGGATGGTCGAAAATTCGGAACCGATGGCGGCTTGCGTCGCTTTTGATGCTTGCTCTTGCTTACATGTTATTATCTTCACCGTATTGTAAAAGTTGACTCCCAAACGAGTCAAATCTTGCCAATCTTTCGGTGAGGTAAAGGCGGAGGGGACGGAGATAACATAGTATTACCGGATTACCAAACGAGAACGGACTGATATTAGTCCATCTCCATCTTCCCAGCCACCTGACATAAGATATAGCAGTCTGAATATCTCCCAATTGGTTTGATATCCGACGAACCTAGACTCGTATTGGAGTTTGTTTTAGAATGAGATGAGAATAAGGACTAACAACTCAATTGAAGTTATTGTGCCTTTTAGAAAGCAACTCTAACTATAGTCTAAAATCCACGGCAATTGATGTTTATCTTTTGCCATTGGTTTCAATCAAGTGGTTTTATGCTGGATCTAGATAAAGAGTGAAAGCTTGATTTATAGAGCTAGTGAGAAAAATGGCATCTCGTAAGAACTCTAATGGCGAATATTATAGTAGGCTAATACCTAACTCAAACTTTAGAGCAGCGAGCTGGTCTTATCGATATGCTATCCTTAGCTTGGAATTACGTTCATTTGCCCCTCGAAGCTTGGGTACTAATTAATATGTAACTCGACTTTTAGAGCGCGGGGCACGTGACAATCTAGAAATTTTTGGGCAGTTTGAACAAAAGTTCAAAGTCGAATAGGTGCATCAACGTCCACGCCGGTTGCTTGTTGTCCACTCAAGCGCAAAGAGCAACAACCACAAAAAAATGAAGCCAAGGAGATTTCATGGCCTGAAACGGCCGGTAAGCTTCTGCCAATCAGACCAATTGCTACAAAAGAAAAAGAAAGCTTTCTTACTGATTTATTGCGTCCCTCGTACAGAAACTCCGGCAGAGCTGGAACAAATATAACCTCTACAACATCTTTCGCACCCCTCAACCCAAACTCGGAACTTCAGACAACGAAACCTTCTTCCAGCAGAAATGGAGAGCCAAGGGTATGCTGCGAGGTTACCACGGCGAGCACGTTGTCGAGCGAAAATGGACCCGCATGTTTAGTCGTCGCCTGCTGGGTGTGGCCGACATGGACACCAAATACATGGCCGAGTACGATGGTTCCGAGTTGGCAGCTGGTAGAGGGTCTGGAAAGGAGGAGCCGCCAAATTGGTCGGACCATATAGTACCAAAGCGTACTTTGACGCCCTACATGCAGATGACCTTTGCGCCTATGGAGAGACGGTTGGATATTGCTGTTTTCAGAGCTATGTTTGCGAGCAGTGCGAGACAGGCAAGGCAGTTCTGTGTTCATGGTGCTGTCAAGGTCAATGGCAAGGTGGTGAGTAGTGTCCGAGGCATGGCAAATACAGGGAAAAGATCACTAACGAGTATTGCCCAATAGATGCCATACCCCGCCTACCGACTCAATCCCGGAGACATGTTCCAAGTCGAACCCGAGCGAGTTCTATACGCAACCGGCGCACCAAAGGTTGACGCCAACAAGGTAAAGGACAAGAGGTCAGCAGCAGCTGAGGGTGAGGAAGACGCCGAAGCCCAGGAAGAAGAGGAGACGGAGACAGCAGCCGAAGAAGAGACATCTGAGACCAAAGAAGCAGAGGCCACAGAACAAGATCCAGAAACCACAGACGCACCAGAGCCCATAAAGACAGACATGAAGCCGACACGGAAACAAATCCAAGAGCTGGCAGAACGCGCCAAGACAATCCTACAAGAAGAAGACCTCGGCGTAAACCAGAAGCAAAAACTACGAAAATTCGTCCAGCAGATGCGCCCTCTCCTCTCCCGCTCGGGACGAGCCGGCGCCTCCCCGAGCGAGATCGCCGAGGAGCTCTCCACCCTAGTCTCGGGTCTGAACCTCTCCCCAGCCCCCGCCGCGGATTCCGCCGCACTATCAGCGGCAGCGTCGGCGAAGGAGTCGAGTTCGTCGTCAAAAACGGACCCCATTTCCGACCTGAGCAAGGACGAGCTCAAGAAGCTAGAGCAGCGCATGGCCGAGTACATGCGCGAGGAGGAGGAGAACCCGTACGACCCCAGCAAGCCGTACAAGACGCCCTGGCGGCCGCGCAACTACATGGCGCCGTTTGCCTTCGTCCCCAAGTACCTCGAGGTCAACCACAACATCTGCGCCGCCGTCTACCTGCGGCATCCCGTTGCCAGGGTCGGCAGTGCCGAGGTCCCGACGCCGTTCCCCGTCGGTGTGAATCAGCTTGCTTTCAACTGGTACTTGAGACGAAGGTAGAGAAGGGGAAAAAAGAAGAAGATTTGGTGGTTGCCTATTTACCTCAAGGAGGATAAGACTCTATCTACCCCTCTATTGATATCCAACTCGGTCGACTACGAGTCTAGGTCGTTAGACCAAGCGACATTTTCATGTCGAGCGTAGAAAGGGAGGGATAACTCCAGGATAGTGTACATTATACAAGAAAGAGCCTACGATCTTAAGAAGCCGCCCAACATGCATATATGGCCCGCGTTGCTATTCCGGGGTTTGCTCTTCCGGATGAGGCGAAAAAATCCTCCTTCTCTGTGCATATATATTTACCTACATACCTAGGTAGGTATGGAAGATAGCATGTACAATACGAAAAAAAAAGAAAAAGTGTATCATGAATTGTGCTCTGTGCTACTTGCTAAAGTCTCTCATACATGGAAATCCTGAGTATCGAACATTGCTCTGGAATGTGACCCCAGGTTGTATTGTTATTCCACGAATACCCAAAACATCATGGCTCACATTCCACTTGAGTTGTTGACATATACATAGGAAAGACACCCATGCTGTTTTTATTCTGCAGTTCTTTCATTCTTTCATCATCATCGTCTAGGTAAGCAGTAGAACCTGGACACTGAATTTCACCATCTCTTCAAGTCACCCAGCCTACGGAGCCGTCACTGATTGATATTCGTACTACCTAAAGCAATAGCATCCATGTCACACTTCTCAGAACAACAAGATCATCATCACGAGAATAGTATGTACCAATATTAAGCTACAGCAAACGCACAGTGTCAACGGAGCACACGAATCAAAACATCACATCTTCATTAACAGCAAACTCAATTCCTAAGAAAAAAAGAACAGCATCATCCTTTTTTTAATTCAGACGACCTAAACTGCGAAGAGACACGTCGAGGCTAGAAAACACAAGGAAAACACAGGATTGTGGGGGTTTTGACGTAAAAAAGAAAAACCAAGAGTAAGCCAAGTTCGTGGCCAGAAAATGCCCAGTCCGAAAAAAGGAGGCTTCGACAAGTCGAAAATATCTGTCCTCCCAAATCCGAATGGCACATCGACCGACGAGACTTGTGTTGTGCATGCGTGTGTGGAAACCCTCCATCCTGCGAGTCAGAAGGATTACTCGTAAAATACAAGGCATCTAATTTTTGGGGGTTAAGAGAGAGCACTCTTCTTTGCTTGCTCTAAGCCTTCTCCTCTGATATCCTCTACGAACGAACACACCGAGCTGCCTAATTGACTTTGCCGTCAATTCCGGGTATTTTTGTCGTAACAGCTGAACAAAAGCAAGCACATATGATCGTGAAGGAGAAAGAATGGTGGGACAGATGCTCCGATGAAGGTGACGGTAACCATGCTGTCGGTAAGGCTATGGTTTTCACGAACAGGTATTCGAACAGTTGTAGTGATAAACGAAGTCTCGAACCCGGTTCGCAAGCTCCCATAACTGCCTTCTCTTAAGGCGGTGTAATGTGCAATGCTAGAGGGAATAGGATACAGGCCATCAAAATCCTGAAACAACTATATCTCGCCGCAATGTTCAAGAACGCCGGAAAAAGCAACCCTAGACTTCAGGAAACCTCGCCTCGAAGGAGCCAGCTTTGTCGTCTGTATGGTAACAAACTGTTTAGTACCGGATTAGATCGGTACCATGAACCACTGCCGAGTGATCCTCGATCGACTATTGACTCGGGCAGCAATAGTGTCCGGAGGTGTATTAGGTGGTGAGTAATTAAAAGAAAGGTAGAATAGACAGAGTGACGAAGTGAAAGAACGCGGCGGGCTGGTACAATATGGGCATCATGAAGGCTCGGGCGCAGATCGTAGATGAAGAGAGGGAGTCGTAAGAGCTTAATTCCGCAAGGAGAAACCCTTTCGCTTGCCCTCCTTCTCTATTGGTCGACCAGTCTCGACTCTGGACTTCTTCTCTTCCAACTCCATTCGTTGGCGCTCGAGTTGCTCCTTCATCTCCCTATGACGAGCGTACAACTCTTCTTCGCTCTGCTTCAATTTGCTCTCCTTCTCTGCCACCTTCTGCTGGAATACCATCTTCATCTCAGCCTCCATCTTGGCGAGTTTCTGTTCGTGCAGAGCGCGCTCTTCCTCTTGCTTCACAGCAGGGTTGACCTCCTTGAAGACGCTGGGGTCCTGAGCAACACCCATAGCGGTGAGCTTGTCAGTTCGGTAGTTCTCGTAGAGCGTGTTGTTGGTGTGTTCCTTGAGTTCCTCCATGTGGGTTCGGATGAGCATTTGACGCAACTTGACAAAGTCGCAGTGCTCCTCGTTGTCTACCTCGATGACACCCCATGGGTAGCGGCGACCCCGAACCTTGCGTCCGTCGGCATTAACGACTTCGCTGTTGGCACCGACGACGGCGAAGGGAACCTTGGACATGATCTCGTTGTTCTCGGCAATGGTCTCCTCATCATCTAATTCGTAGCGGGGGCCCTCGAAGATCTGGATACCGTGGTGCTTGATATCCGCGAGAATCTAAGATAGGTGTTAGATTAAGGCATCTTATATGGTCGTGAAAAAACTTACTCTAGACTTGAATCCAGCAATCTCCTCGTCGGTCAAGGTATCCGACTTGGCAATAACAGGAATCAGATTGACCTTGGTGTGTAGACGACGCATAACCTCAATGTCCAAGGGCTTCAGGGAGTGACCAGTGGGCTGGATGAAGAAGACGCAAGCATGAATACGGTTGTCAACAATGTTCATGCGGTTGACCTTGTTCTCAGCATCGAGATAAGCATCGAAGCGCTGCTCAATGTTGTCGACAATGGGTCTCCAAGACTCGTCGTTGTTCACAAAATCTCCAAATCCAGGGGTGTCAACAACAGTTAGGCGTAGACGAACGCCAGCCTCCTCAATATCCGCACTGATGGACTGAATAGAGACGGTCTTGGGTATTATGTCAAGGCTCGGTCCCTTTCGGTCCTTAGGGGGGTAGAGAGACGTGTTAAACAGAGTGTTGACCAGTGTCGATTTACCCAGGCCGGATTCACCTAAATCATTGCACATTAATTTCCGCATAGCCAGCCAGCCAGGAGCTTGGGGTACTTACCGACTACCATGACGTTGAAGTTGAAACCTTTTCGGACACTCTTGCGGTGCCACTGGTTTGGCAAGTTGGCAAACCCAACATAGCCGGTCAACTTCCTTCGTACGATGTTCTTGTTGTCATTGATGATAGGGCCCGAAGAAAGCACCGGAGCCGGGGCTATGGGCTTGATGTCAGAACTCGGTGGAGACGACGGTTGAGGCGTGGACGGCTTGCCCTCGGTCGGCACAGGCGATGCTATCGAACCGTTTGCAGCTATTCCAAGTCAGTACAAGTCACCAAATGTCAATGTCCGTTTAGAAGAGCAGATTGCAAGAGCATGTCCGAAGAGGTATACCAGTAAGCGAGGGACTGATGCGAAACTCTTCGTATGAAATCGGTTTGTGAGGGCCAAGCGACGGTGCATCAACAACCAGCATGCTACGATAATGCCTAGCAGATGGAGGCCGGTTTTCCTGATCTAACAGGCTGGTTGGCCTAATAGCAGAAGTTGGAGTTGAAGCTGCTTCTCGCGATGACATCCAGAAGTGTTCCATAAAATGGTTACCATCCAGATGAACACTGCGAGCTCGTGCCTTGTTGTGCTGGGTGAGAAAAGCTGGCATTGTAGGATTGGTTGTTTCTTTTTGTTTTTCTGATTTTTATCTGGTTTTTTGAAAGAGACGATGGTTTCTAACGATGACCGGATATTCCAAAGAACCAAAAAGGTGAAGACCCAAGAATGATAGATCAACCCAAAAAAAGCGAATGAGCAAGTTCGGTAGGAAGATTGTCGATGTTGATGAAGTGAGAGGGGGGAAAAGAGATGACCGATCCGGAGTAAATCATCTAGGCCAGGTGGAAAGGTTGGATAGCAAAAAGGCCGGTGGTGGTTTCCATGGTATTGGCGACTCTTGCAGTGTTGCTCTTCACGATGAAACGGATGGCTACATCATTGATAGTTGAAAGTACTTACCCATTGTGAATACGTCGATAGATGTCAAAACTTAAGAGATGCGGGAAAGGAATGCGCGCGGTCGAGTCTGGAAACACGGCAAGGTTAGTCTCAATCTAAGTTCGGCGCTGGTTTCGATTATGCATGAGATCGAGTTGAGACTCCTATAAGGAGAAGGGGGGAAATGCCAGCTTTCGCAGTGACGGACAACGCGCGGTACTAGCTGCTGCGATAGAGATGGTGTTGGGGGGTAGAGGATACAGCAAGCCGTCGACCGCATCTGCATCGAGTTGATAGTAAAAAAGATTGGTTGAGATGCTCACGTACCGAGAAGATGATTATGACTGGAAGTCGCGTGTCGCCGATTCACGTCGCAAGAGGATTCAAACTTGATAGTTGGATGAAGCGAGCGAAAAGAAGTAGATGGGTGGATCGAAGAACCGACTCTGCGCGTACCGGTATCTCGTAAAGTTCTAGAGAATGTCGGAATTGTAAGTTAAAAAAAGTAAAAAAGATGAATTGGATGAATGGTTGACAGAGCGAAAGGGCCAGTCTACCAGATTAGGAGGTGGTGGATTAAACGGGGAAGAAGAATTTACTGGGCTCGAGAAAGATGAGGTTGTTAGGTGTGCGACCCGACCTCCTGTTTCTAGTCTCCTCGTTCAAAAAATCAAAATTGGGGCCCTGGTCGCCCTGACTTTCTTGCTTCAAAAGGGGGCTTGGGGGCCTGTACTACGCTGCTATCCCTGTAACCGTGCCTGAGTACCCCTTTCGACCTGCACCACCATGCACTACCAAACTCGTCTTAGCAGTTGCTGCTAGTGCTGTTAGTACATCAGGGCCCTGTGAGACAAGGATACTCGCTGCACCTTAAAGCATTCGTGGGTGTCAGTGTGTGGCTAGGGATCTTAAGTACAGGGACTTAACGACAGGGGTTTACACTGCCGTCGAGCTGCATGATTGGTCCAAATCTCCAATTGGGCGGAGGATTTAATCAACTGCAATGGTTGGAGCTTGTTAATTTTTTTTCCTTTTCTTTCTTGTCGGTTGCAAGCTCTGTTGCGACGGTGCCAGTTCATCATATTTCTGCAGTCTTTTCTCAATTTCTCATTTCTCATTTCTTTTCGCTTTTTGATGCAATCTGTTTTTGTTTTGTTCTCTCTTCCCTCCCTGTTCCTACATTCAAAGCGGGTAAAGTATCGGAAGCACGTCTAGGCTTCATGGATTGCTACAGCTGCATACATATGCATCGGATAGTAGCAATTTCGGGTTCTGAAGTGAAGTTGATTAAGTACCTGCTTTAAGGTGCTACGGTAATTTCATAAATCCACTCTTCTCGAAAACGCGTCTGGTCTATTGAAGTACCTCTGTACATCATCATACATGTAGCTTATATGCGCGCGCAGGGACCCCTCGGCATCACCACTGAATCTAGAATCTAGAATCTAAAATCTACTATGTACAAGCGGGAATAAACCGACAAGATCAAGAAGTGCAAATCAGATGACAATTATTCGCATGCCACACCTATCACTTGTACCAAATTTGTGTGTGTGTGTAGGTG
Source organism: Hypoxylon sp. CI-4A (assembly GCA_002120315.1). NCBI lineage: Eukaryota > Fungi > Ascomycota > Sordariomycetes > Xylariales > Hypoxylaceae > Hypoxylon > Hypoxylon sp. CI-4A. The sequence continues at coordinate 490,263 of KZ111535.1, forward strand.
TATGCAAAGATTCGTATTCCGTCGTACGTAAACCTGTGAGGAGTACCTACACAATTGCTCGTGTTTGCAGGAAAGGGGAGCAAGGAGTCGAATCTCGCGATCCAACTGGTTGGCGTCTGGTCGTAATCAAAGGGTCACCAATTTGGTGTGGGATGGCATGTTGTTTGTGGGGAAGCCATCCTCATGCTCATAAACCCTAGCAATACAACGTCTGCATCGTACCCAGGTAGTATCGTGCACGGCTATATTCGTTCCGTTCTCCGATCCCTGATATCACCTTTTCGTCGCTATTGATACTTTATCAAGACTCCATAGCCATCATGCAAGTCAATTTTTGATGACTTCGTAGCGAAAGAAAGAAAGAAAAGCTATACCATCACCTGTCTTGCATGAATAACTGTATACATAGTACTAAGCAGATTATATGTAGTTTGAGGTTTACACATTTATGATGTCAGAGGTGGAGGAGATGCTATCTACGACCAGGGAAAATTAGAGAGAATTAGCTCCAGAAAGTGGCTTACAAGTCACGTACAACCAAAAGATAACCGATATAATTATCAACTCCTTAATCCGGGAGGAAGAGAAAATATCATCATGAATCGTAAAGTAGGGGTTTCACACACAAGGCTATTTTATCTCTAGAGTCTAAAACCATTTCATAAAAACAAATCTCAAATACTAGATAAAACACAGAGTTTATACCTAGGTATAATCTAGGATGTCACAATAGATTACCCCCACGAATTTTCGAAATGGGAAGTTCTGTCAAGATCATCAAGTAGACCTGTCAGGTATTCTGTTGTTGCACAAAGTAGATAACAGCACAACGTGTTTCAATATAAACCCAAGCCCAAGTCTCAGAGTAAGTCACCCGCTTCAGCCACGCAACCGGTGAGATTGATTGGTCTAAGTACTTTACCACGCTGAAGCAGCTTGAGCTTGTGCGACGAGGACTATGATCATTGTAGACTTCTCTTCTTAAATACGTTTTATACCTAATATCGATTTACCTAGTCGTTCAGGCGAAACTGCAAACCTTCGCCAACGCTCCTCGTCTCCGTTACGAATTGGCGACGATAACTCTTCAAAAATATTTAGTCTGCGTTTCTATTTGCGATATATTTTATGTCAATTGAACTAGATTTTAGTTTAAATTTAGATAATGTTTAAAACTAAATAACATTATTAGACCCGGTATCATCAAAGAATGGCTGAGGTCACTTTGCACTTGGACTACGTGATCAACGCATGTGGTAAAGATGCATTGATTTAGGACTTGGCCTGGGGTAGTTGTTGATATACTTGGGAGCCTAGCATTGTATGGAACTTATCGAGGTAAACTACGTCCCAGTCGATATGGCAACTCAATTGGAAGGCGAGAATAGCAAGGTATTCGATTCTCGGGATCTGTACCTAAATCTAGAGGCTTATGCTCTAAGCTAAAGTCGTGGAAGTAGATATCGTTGGCTATAACCTTCTTCGCAAGATATGGGATAATCACAGGGTATATGAGCGATTATAAACGTTGATCGTGTCACACGATGACACCACACCCACGAACATTTCATACAGGAACAAATAATTGAATTGAGTACACTGGCTTAACAGTTAACCCCGGGTTGAAAACATCAAGATTGACGCCGATATGTATTACAAATGGGTACTTATTTTGATTTATTCTAGTATATATCTCAACTTGACGTCGCATCAACCTCTCGCCGTTGAATCTCCTCAGAAGGAACATCAGTAACCGGCTCTTCCACCGACAACACACCCTGTTCAAGACCATCATCTTCATCAGTCTCTCCCAACTTCTGCCTCTGAAAGTCATCAAGAAGCTGCTGGACCTCCACGTCAACAGACATACCCCTCCTCCGACACTCCTCCATAAGCTCCTGGGCTCTGATATCCTCGGCCTGGACGCACCTCCCGATGAGCGCGAGCGCCGCGTCCTTGTCCATCCACCAGTCGTTCGACAACCCGGCGACGTTCTTGCTGGCGCGCATCTTCTCGAGGAAGCGGAACGCCTGCTCGTAGCTGTCCTGCAGGCAGGCAACGCGGACCAGGTGATTGTACGTGGTGCGCGTGGGCTCGATGGCGAAGCCCTCTATCTCGGCGACCAGGAAGTTCATCGACTTCCGCATCGTGCAGTGCCGCAGGAGGATGTGGTACGTCTCGAGGTCCGGCCCCGCCTCGCAGATCTGCCGCACGCCCCGGTACAGATCCAGCGCCGTCTTGAAGCCGCGGTGCATCCCGGTGGCCTCTAGGACGACGTTGAACGCGGCGGTGGGGACTTGGTAGTGCACCCTCAGATCGTGCAGTATCTCCAGGGCCTGGTCCGTGTCTGCTGGGGATATGCGAAGGACTTGGAAGATAGACCGTGTGCTGGAGAGGTCGGGACGCAGATCTGCCTTGCCTGTGATGCATAGGACTGTAAATGCTTTTCGAAGGTCTTTTTGCTGGACATGGATGTCCAAAAGAGCTTCATAGTGGTGCAACTCGAGCTTCTTACCGCGGTTGGAGAGAATTTGGATCGCGCGTATGGCTAGAGTTGCGTCTCCATGGTTTGATGCAGTGTTGAGGACGTTCGAAACGACCCCGTCGGGGGGGTTCAAATAGCCATGGGAGACCGAACGATCCCACACGTATTTGATCCCGTCGTAAAATGCATCTCTGCTGAATGAATCTAGGAGGAACTGCCACACATTAAGGGATATTGGGTCTTTAGTGAGGTCAGCGACTTTTAACCGGTGCTTGAGAATTGAGAGCGTCTCTTCGTAAAAACCCAAATCCCCGAATATGTAGAGGAATATGTCGTAGAGCCAATGGGGAACGATATTGTTAACATTGTTGAGCTCCTCTAGTCTTTCAAGCGCAAGTTCATATTGGTTGTCCCTTAAAAGCCCAAGGATAATACTGATTGAATCATCCGTTGTGGGCGAATACCATCGATTCTTCATCTCGAAGAGCACCTTATTTCGAAGGACATAATCGGGGTGAACAGCTGCGACCTACCCCTGATGTTAACCAAGTACGATATTAACTACAGGATGAGTGATCTTACTTCTAGGAGAGCCTGATAGATCTGTGGTGTGGTTGGAATCTGTAGCTTTTCCATCTCCTTGAGCAGTCGACCTGCAACTTCTGCAGATCCATGATTCTTGTCGACATTTGCGCGTATAAGAAATTCGTAAAGCATGGCATTTGGCCTCTCTTTTCTGTCTCTGACTAGATATTCAACTAATTTCACCACTGATAGATAGGTGTTTTCCGCTCCCACAAGCTCCTTGAGAGCTGCGTATATGGTCTTTGTTGGCATTCTGCCCAGATCGGTCGTTCCAAAGACATCAGCATCTTGAAACAGAGCCCCCGGAACCCATGGGCTTCGTTTTGCCAATCGTTCAAGGTATTGGATTCGTTCCTGCTCGACTGTGTCACCTTTATTACGCCTCTGATCATCAGTGCCGACTTTACGGAATCCTCGTCGACCTTTGACATCGTGAATGTGGGTGGGAGTTAGAGTCGGTCGATATCGAGGGTTACGAGGAGGGCCGATCAGTCGCGAGATTGTGGTGACGTCTACCGAAGGACATAAACATCGCCAGAGCCCATCTACAACAATGCGCTCGCCCGGCATTGTGTGGCTTGAACTAATTGACGCTGAATTGGGCTGATGTAGAATCGCAAGTTGGGGACATGTATTTGATGTTGGAGCTGTTGCGATAAGATAAGAAAAGCAATGAAGTTCGATTTTCGCAGTTCCACGCAGCTGGCAACAGCTGCTAATTCACTCTAATATACATACCAATATATCTAATCCTCACATAATGATTGCGGATGATTTTTATTACTTTTGTTTTGAATAATAGGCGAATTTACGAACGAGTTTCGCAAGCTTTTCTCTTTCTTTTTCTTCTTCTTCACAATATAAAATATCCATTCCGTTCTTTGTTCCATCAACTTTTGGTGGGCTGAATTTCCCAACGATATTACCTATGCTGTATGCATAGGTACCTAACTTATCATAGCACCCGTAGTTGGGAAAATTTACTAGAAATAGGTAGGTATATATGGGTATCACGCTGGAGTATATTTGGACTAGTATAATAGCCTTCCTCCTCTGTTGAGCCTCGCGCCGGAGATATAGCAGCAGTTTCACAACCATGTGCCACCACTGTCTCGGCGGGCTGGGTATCTTCGTCCAGAACAGCTATATCCTAGCACCTAGTCCCACCCCACTAGCATTATAGAACCTGATCTATGCGCTTATATCGCTGCTTAGGTTCTTCTGATGGTGATAGTTTTACCCTATATCTTTCGGATTGGTATCATTGTCTGGGCCTATCTTCATGCTCCTCGGCCTCTACCCCGACCTCTTCCTTGGCCTCGCGGGCCACGACCTCTGTCACCGCCTCGACCACCATGATCTCCTCTCTGTTGACCGTGCCCACCACGACCGCCTCGGAATCCACCTTGCTGGCCGTGTTGTTGGTGCTGTTCTTTGACTAGGTCGACGATCTCGTCTGGTACTCGGAGGTATTTGATCTGCCATGCCCAGTTAGGCTTTGAAGTAGAGATTGGGTACTTACGTAGGGAGTATAGCTTACGTTGTTGCCTTTGACGTATACCTCGGGAAGACGGACGAATTTATCTGCTTCCTAGATTTTCCTCAACATTAGCAAAGGTGCCAATCCAGGATTGGGAACTTTGTCGCATACAGGGCTGGTCTGGATAACCTCCTTCAGCGTCAGGTTCATCCATGTGTCGCATTGTATTAAGTGTCCGTTCAGAGTCTCGCCATTCTTGAGCTCGACGAGCATAGGGTGGCCTTGGGCCGCATTCAAGAGTCCGAGAGGTAGCTAGAATAGGGCCGCATCAGCACATGAACGATTTTGCAAAATGCGAAAGATTAAAATACCATTCTGAATAAGTTGAACTGCGCGTTGGGCTCGGATTTGATGATTGTAGCGAAGTGTGGGTTGGTGCTTGATCTTGAAGTGCGCGCAACAACCTTAGGAATATTGGTTTGGTGACGATGATAACTAACGGCAAGTAGCTTGGGGCTGAAGCTGAAATCGATAGTGGGGTCGGAACATCTTCAGCCACACTTATTGCTGCTCAGCCAGCCTTACGGAGGTACGTACTGGAGCTAAGCCATATTTATCAAAAGTGGACTCGGATGGCGTTGTGCAATTCGACAACGATCCACAATGAGCTAAAGGATCGGATCTTCTCTAGGAAGATTCATCATCACTAACATTCGCATTTGACGTTGACGTTGATGTCGTCGCAAACACCATCGTGGTGAGACATTAAGAGGTTGATGGTTACAAGTGGATATACAGACCTATTCCCTTTGACTACTTATTTGAAAAGCTTTTAATATTATTGCTAATTCTTGTCAGAGTCGTCAACATAACTTCAACACCTGTTCATAATATACCAGGTATATTATATACAGCCTCATTCGAACTGATTAGAGCTCTAGATAATTATATTCATCTTCGTTTGATCCTCTTTGCATACGACATTTCTACATTTAGGGAAAATGATTGGCCGTTTTGTTTCTGCTTTCTCTTTCTCTTCCCAATGCTTGCGTACGCATCTATCCCTCAATCTTGGGCGGCAGAAACCCCCAGTCTAGTGCAAGCAGGGTTAGAGGACTCGTCAGCTAGTCGAAGCTCATTGGTCAACACCATCTAGCATCCCTACCGACTGGTGGTTCGGCGTACACTGCCTCATATTAGACAGCCTGCACTAATGGTTGTCTATTACTTCCTAGGCACGCTTTTGACGATTCAAGTAGTTTCAGAGTGGGTGCTTCTCTGTCATTTAACTGTCTTCCGGTCTGTCTTTTGCCCCTCTCCCTTGAAAATTGAGTAGATCGATCCCGTCCGAGTGTGGGTATATTTCCTAAAGAGTTGCTGTCCGCGTGGCAATCATCCTGTTCGGCATACTCGCGGCCCCATTCGGTTGTCTTACATATTCCTGACAGCCTGCTCGTGTAGGCAACCATTTTCGTTCCTCTTTCCATTTTGGTACCTACGTTGAGTGTATGTTCATTGTAGGTGGTTTTGCCATGCCAAGGCAACTTCATTCTTTCTCTCGTTTATTATAGTTTCTTGGTGCCTGGTTATATTCGGTCCAACGATGCGTGGCCCTTCAACGGCCCAGTTGCTGCTGGCACCGGTGCTAGCAGCAGCCCTTCCTACCATACACGAAGGTAAGACTCGATCTCCCAGACATGACACACGCTGTGTTGTAGTACTCTAACATGTAACCTTCCTAGTTAAAGCTCCGCATGCCTTGGTTAACCTTGACATCAACACTTCAGACGAGTTCATTCTTCAAGAAACAGTAAGGCTCTAAAACAGTATGAAGTATGTCTTGACAAGGTTATGAACTAATCAAGACGTTGTGTTCAGTCTCTCCGCCTTAACATTCTCGAGTCGACATCCCCATGTGGTTATGGAAATGTGACTCTCAATGGCCAAGCACTCGCACAAGATGAGAATGGTGCTGGGTCTGGATCGATCGTTACGGAGTTTAGCAACACCATTGTTGCCAACTGGAAATTCACTTGCATGCATCTCGAAGATGAGTTCCAAGGACAACTGATGACTTTTGACGTTGTCTCTGTTGATGATGAAGAAGTTGAGGATGTTGGTTTCGTTGTCCAGTTTCAGCAGATGGCACCGGTTTCCATCTCTTTCATCAACGGTACTGGATCCATTGTCGAAGCCTCCATCCCTGCCAAGGGTCATGAAGACAAGAAGGAGACTTCGGCAGCACTCGAAAACGAGTTGGCTGAGTTGAAGTCGATGATGCGACAACTAGCCGCTCTCGAATATGCGATAACGTCCAAGGTACAGCATATATCCGAAGTCTACGACTGGAAACGACCGGACGAGTTCCATTCATTCTCTGAATGTGATAGTCTCAAGTGCATCGTGATGACGATGTATAGTCGAGCGAAGCACGTGGCTGGCCGACTTTATGGTTTCGGAGGTGAAGGTGAAGGTCAATTTGGAGGACCAGGGAGACATCATTGGCCATTCCACCACGGCCACGGAAAGGGAAAACATGGTGACCACCACTGGTTCCCGCTCCATCATGAGAATGGCCATGGAAACCACTCTCATCCTCACCCACCACACCATCCTCCTCATCGCGGCCCTCCTCACCCTCCTCATGGGGAGCCGCCTCACTTCCCTCCGCCTCCGCCTCCTTTCTGCCATTGTGCGCCTCCTCCTCCACCACCACCCCCGCCGCCATTCCATGAAGGCCATCCCCCAGATGGCATGCCACCACCACCCCCTCCGCCGCCGCCGTTCGAAGGTCATCCATCACACGGCCATCCGCCACCGCCACCGCCGCCGCCGCCTCCTCCACCTCCGTTCCACGAAGGTCACCCACCTCACGGACACCCGCCACCACCTCCGTTTGAAGGCGAGCACCCACCTAACGGACATCTGCCACCGCCGCCATTTGATGGAGAACGTCCACCTCCCGGTCACCCCCCGAGTCCCCCCGGAGAAGACGCCCCTGAGCATCACCGTGGACCCCACAAGGGATTCGAACATGATATGGTAAGTAGCATAGCAAGTCATATACCCTGAGTATATACATAAAATATCTGACACTGACTTGTTTAGGAACCACCCAAGGACTTTGATGCTGGCGAGCCTGAACAACCACTTCGTATTCACGAAGATGGACCCGGCTTCCCTCCGCCACCACCTCCACCCATGCATCACGACGGACATCCACCGCCACCTCCTCCCCATCATGGTCCGGTACGTACTCGTAATCTCTAAAGGCCAATACATTCACTAACATAATAATAAAGCCTTTCGGTCCCCACGGTATGTTCCATGTGATGTCGGTCATTCGCTACGTAGCTGTTGTGGTCCTACTCGCTTTGCTTATCAGCGCCATCCACACGCGTTGCTTCACCGTAACCCGTGACGGTCGACGTGCCTGCTGCGGCGGAAGACATTCATCCCAAGAGTCCCACCACGAGCATGACTCCGATGCCAAGCGACCTGCTATCAATGCCAAGTTCACCGATGTTATTCGATGGGTCAGGGAAGGTGCCAGACGTCAACAGGCCGAGGATGAAGAGAAGGAGGCACTCATGAGAAGACTACACGGATCCGAAAGCGAAGATGAGGATAACTTGTCGACGACCATGGAGCAGGAGATTGCGCAGCTGCGTGCTGTTGCCAGCGTTGTGGGAGATATCGTTGCTGCCGAGGAGGGCCGCGCCCACGAACAACCCCGCGAAATGGAGCAGCGTCGCGCCCTGCCTCCTCCCCCCAGCCCAACTTCTGCTTTCCCCGACTACGCATCTATCGACGAGGAGCTTCCCGCCTACGACGAAGGATCGAACGACCCGCGCTTTGTTGCTGACGGATTCCGATACACACCTGGTAGCTCGACTTACCCTTCGTCCGACCCCTCTATCACGGGATCTTCCCTCGACGAGCATCTGGGACGGAAGCAGTAGGATTGGAGTATGTGAGGATTATCCATTACGAATCGTCAGACTTGGACACATCAAGTTTTTTTTCTATCGTGTTGTATAAATATGGCGGGAACCGGCGCTTCACACTTTACCGGGAGATAATGCTGGGGGGTGGCTGATAGGGTGGAATCCCTGAAGGTTTTGCTCACTGGATCTACGACATCTAAGGCTAAGATCTAACTAGGTAGAATATTTATGCCAAGAATTTCCTTTCTTTTCGAATATAGGCGCAGTACTTGCTTGCCTACGTGATCTCTTTTGCATGGGTCTGTTACCCCCCCTATTCTAATGCACGGACCGCATACCTTGTGTCGCATTGCTAGTTGAGTCCTAGAACACTGAACACCCCTTTACTTTTTTAGAAGTGCAGAATGCCTGAAACCGGAGTTTTCAGAGTATCTATAGGTCTATAACTTATATTCGTAAGCCAATTCGGTAGAACTTGGAATTGGGATAGATTACACTGCGGCGGTATATCTGTATGTCCTTTGTCCCGTGTCAGCCAGCCACCACCTGCACTCCAATAAGTACCTAAGTACCCATAGAAGAAAAGCCTTGCTGCTGCCCATTGCCGTTGCAAGGAACAATCGAACAAGCACTATACCTCAGGTATCGGGTAATCGAGATCTATAATTACGATATTGGAAAGTGCAAGAACACAACAAGTCACATCATATAGGATATCGGTAAGAGAGACAACACTTTCCTGTGTCATTTTTCGTGTACTCTTTCACAGTAGGTAGGTAAGTAGTTATAGTATGTCGGGTATCATATAGGTGAAACGTGTACTATGGATGTAGGGCAGGCTGTGGTTATATTTCGAGAGCGTTCCATCTTAATAGTTGAGTTGCCTAGTTACCTACCGAGGTACCTGTTTAGGGTACGCAGCCAGCCACATGGCTGATTGTGTTCATATGACACCATTTTGAGACCGCCACTGATGCAAGAGGCTTCAAAATTATCGGAATCCTAGGAGCGGTGAGTAGAATCGACTATTCTAGAACACTTAACACTAGCCGCTGAAGATTTGAGTCCACGTCAAACCGGGGAACACGAAGCCGTGGATATCGGCGAAAGAGAAGGAATACACGCGCTATAGAGTTGTCTGAGGAATTGACCTTGCTACGATTGTCGAATTTCGAATGGTCGTACTTCGCAACTCTAATGGGGATTCTTGGACTTAATTTCGAGTACTATCGAAATAAAACCTAGCATTTGGCACAATACGGATCTTTAGGGACGTTCCTGCAGTGGCCGCCCAACTTGCTGACCTAGTTTTTTTTGGCTGCGTTGCGACTGGAGAAACTTACGCCGCCTATACACTTCCTAGGGACTTGGTGGATGAAATGCAATCGCTTTTTGGTAAGCATGCAGGTTATCGCACTAGTATGTTCACCTGAATCTTTGATCCGGATCCTAAATTGATTATTGTCTTAATAAGCTCATGTCAAAGGTCTCCTTGTAGAGGGCACGTTTATGCCAGCTGCATAGGTCTAGGGGTTTTCAATAGTACGCCACTTGGGTAGTGCCTCAACATCAGTAATAGGCTATAGCGCGATCCTCTACCAGTGGGGGACTACCGCACGTATCCGATATGGATGATAGAGCGACTCTAGAAGGTATCGCTATTCGTTTCGAAGCTAACAGCGACCTGATTTCTCTCTATCCTGATGACCAAGAGAAATTAAGGGAACTTGGGCCAAACTATTTGGGGGATGACCTCCAGTAGCGTCTCCTAGAAAGGCTATTTGTCTTCAGAGTGGCAATGGACGATAATGCCGCCCTGCAACAACACAATGCGTTCAGTCCTATTACGGACCAAGATGGGATTACGGCATCCGAGGACCCTCTGATTAAAACCCCGAAAGAAGTTTACTATTCTAGTGCTACCCAGCGGAAGCACGAGAAGCTGGTGAAGTAGCCGTGCGTACAGCGCAATGTCGATCTATAGTGTCTTCAGTGTGTTCCACGGACCTCTCCCACATGTTCATGAAAACATTGGATTGTTGGTAGCGCGAATGTATTGGGATTATGTTTCTTCAGCCTCATCATTTTTACTAATAGGCCCTAATCTCGCTAATAATCCCATACAGATTCCAAGCATAAAAAAGTGCCAATGCTAAAGCGGCTTATAAAAGCTGGATAACTCTACCCCTTTTTTAGTATTTTATTTACTAATAAATAGCCTACCTGAGCACCACCTAGGCTCTCACCGACTGTATTTTCCCCCTTCATTTTTAGTCTACATTACTCCGGCGGACTCCATATTCAAAAAGAAAAAGGGGACGCCGCTTATTTTTAATCATAATGCAAAGAGCTTGGGGTGGCTTGGACGATCAGACTTCCACATATATCTATTATACGTATCATATCGTACGTCACAATTCGTGCCGATTGCACCCAATGCGGCAGTTCGAATTATGCCATCCCCACATGCCGGTATACGAAGCCCCAATACCTGATATTCTCACTGGAAGTCCCGGAGTTGCAGTGCCAAGCCGGCGTTGCATATAATGAGCGGTGATCGCCTCGCGTAGTTGGGGTAGAGCTTACTGCAGAAGAGCTTATAAACTGAAGAGAATGCCAAGATTGAGAGGATAGATTCCCCATATTGAACATTCTATTTTAACCATCGTTGAAATGTGGTGCTTTAGTAAGAGGAGCTATGCGTTAGGCGCATTGCTTCTCTCTCATACACATGCATGCTCGCATGAACGACTCGCACCTTCTTTGACCAAGAGACAGGATACTCCGTTAGCCCCTCTTAACCAAGATGAGACTACGCTTCTGGAAGCTATCTCAAACACGACTCTCTCGGAATGGTCTTACTACTATACCCACGGCGCACATCTTGCCGGACAGAATCTGTCTATGGCTGAGTGGACAGCGGATCGCTTCAAAGAGAATGGCTGGGATTCAAGTATCGTCTCTTACGAAGTCTATCTTAACTATCCCATCAACAAGTCGCTAGTTCTTACGTATTCCAATGGGAGTATCTTCCAACCGACTTTGGAAGAAGCTGTTTTAAGCCAGGATGAGACGACCAGCTATCCCAATCGAATACCTACCTTCCATGGGTATTCTGCGAGCGGTAGCGTTGATTCTGAGTTTGTGTATGTTGGACGTGGCCAGCAAGTTGACTTCGATAGGCTGGTGGAGCTCGGAGTACCATTGGAAGGAAAGATTGCTATTGCGAAATACGGCGGCCCCTTTCGTGGCTTGAAAGTTAAGAACGCACAGGAGAAGGGGATGATTGGTGCTATCATATTCACCGACCCTGGCGATGACGGAGATATCACCGAAGCCAATGGATACGCTGCTTATCCTGACGGTCCTGCTCGTAACCCCTCGAGTGTACAGCGGGGAAGCGTGCAATTCTTATCAACATATCCCGGAGATCCATCAACACCTGGGTATCCTTCGAAACCCGGTTCACCGCGAGCGGACTTTTCACAAGTAGTCCCAAGGATTCCCTCCATTCCAATATCCTACGTAGACGCAATACCAATCCTCGCTTCGCTTGATGGGCATGGAACGACTGGGGCTGATGTCAACCGTACAGGTTGGTTGGGGGCACTTAACGTTTCCTACAGCACAGGCCCTGCACCTGGTTCGACGATAAGTCTGTCGAATCTGATGGAAGACACATGCTTGTCAGATCCGACGGATGACACGTGCACACCAATAGTATGTAAAGTTCAGGTTCTTCATTGCTCTTTCTAGTGTCATTTTGCCCGCTTGGGAGTGAGCAACTCCGAGGCATGCATTAAATGGGCCATTCCCCGTCTCAGGCGAATAATCATCTACTAACTCTTATCGCTAAAGTGGGATTCAATTGGGATAATTAATGGCACAATCGCGGACGAGACTATTGTCATAGGTAACCATCGGGATGCGTGGATCATCGGCGGCGCGGCAGATCCGAACAGCGGAACAGCGATCATTGTGGAATTGTCCAAAGCCTTTGGTAAGCTCCTGTCTCAGGGGTGGAGGCCAAAGCGAAATATCGTGCTCGCATCGTGGGATGGGGAAGAATATGGCCTTCTTGGCTCAACCGAATGGGTTGAGGAATATGTGCCCTGGCTCACAGGAACTGCTGTGTCATATCTGAATATTGATGTCGGCGCGTCTGGAGCGTGGCCATACATCGAGGCAACTCCCGAGCTTCACACGATTGCCACCGATATCATGAAGAAAGTGTCGTGGATGGATGCTAACCGTACTATGTGTATGTGTTACTAAAACCTGTTTACGTCTATTCGGACCGTGGAACTGACCTTTGACGTCGCACAGATGATGTCTGGTTAGAATATACCCAAGGCTCGATTGGGGTCCTTGGAAGTGGCAGCGACTATACTTCCTTTGTACACAATGGAATTGGAGCTGTAAGTTTAGCCCTAATTAATACTAATAGGGATATAACAGTGCTGACTTAGGATGGCGTTTAGATAGATATGAGTGCTGGTGGAAGCTCTACCGATCCCATTTATCATTATCACAGCAATTATGATTCTTACCACTGGGTTAGTCAACGCTCCAACATTATACGAACATAAAAGATCAACTTGTGATGGACTTTCGATATAGCTTCAGGATATGACTCCCACCAACTGGACTGATGGAACGCTAACTGAAAACACCACAGATGCTAACATATGGAGATCCTGAATTCTTGGCTCATAAGTCTATGGCACAAGTATGATTATGATTGTCTGCCCCTTAAAATAATAATGAGTGAGAGCGATGGAAACTAACTAGCTACAAAGTACCTAACGCTTCTGGCATATAACCTTGCCGACCAAGATATTATACAGTTTGACCTACCTAATTATGCGACGCAGTTGGAAAAGTACTATGACGACCTGCTCTCAACGATAGACTCTACATCGCAAACTCTGGATACCACAGCACTGCAAGCTGCCATCGAAGAATTCAGAGTCAGTGCGACGGAAGTACAAGATCTTGAAAATCAGGCTATCGCAACCAACGATTCCGAAACCATAACGCTGGTCAATCACAAATATCGAGACTTTCAGCGGGGCTTCGTATCCCAAGGCGGCCTTCCCGGCCGCGAGTTTTATCGACATCTCATCTTCGCTCCTGGGATAGATACAGGTTTGTTACCTTCTACCCCTTTTGCCCTACAGTTGCGGGTCGCCCAGGAATTCATACTCATATTGGTACTAGGATACGCGGCTACGACTTTTCCAGGAGTCACGGAGGCGGTAGAGGCGAGGAATATATCACTCGCAACCGAGTTTGTGCAAAAAACCGCGGATTCGATCCTAGCGGCTGCGAGCATACTCAAAACCTAGGTGGAACTTCTAACAGCAGTATGGTGCTAGAATGGCATGTAATTACTTCTTACCTTAGCATGGTTTCAAACCAAATATTTGGGCTGCAACATGCAGAATACTATCAGGTAGAAGAGTAAAGAACTTTCGTCTGTCTTCACTGGTCTTTATGGCTCATGAGAATAGCTAAATGTATAATTTACTTAAATATCTCTTAGCTACTATCCCCTCTATGGTTTATTAAGAATAATCTACTGTAGAGTTACGAGCTCCCAATCTAGTCGGAGGCCTTTGAAGTCCCTTCTCGCTCTCGGCTAACCCCTGTGAAGTTTGAGTATGACAGGAGGGGGGTGCTTGCGATAGTCAAAGAGATAGGTGTAAACAACTTCATTTGTTTTGAGGCCGAGGAACAAAGGGGTTGATGGGATACTCTAATAACCAGAAGTATATTTGATCATAATATTTTAAGAAAGGTGTTGTTTTCAATAACCACACAATTGTTTTATTTACATTATCGGCTTACTTACTATGCAAGGTCTATATGACGCCTGAGATGCATTACGAAACTAATCTAAATTTGATTGACTTGATTTACTAGAAATACATACCTAGGTACCTACATACTAAGAATTGTAAAGCACTATATTTCTCTTACTATACTTGTCTGGACACCGGAATATATCTGATCTTGTCTATCTACGGAAACAATGCCGCCAAAAATGAAGCACTCCGGGACAGTTGATGTCCCGGACATTCATATCCCGGATGATCGGTTAACTCCTGAGGAGAAAGCAAAGAGACGCGAGCAACAAGTCCAGCAGCTGTTTGACTTCGACGAAGATTTTTACCTGGAGCAATCTGCGCGTTGGCCAGATTACGAAGAATATGAGCCCGAGGGGAGATTCATTTCGGACTCATTGACCGGGCCCTGGAATCAGGACACCTGGTATCATCTAAACGGAGTTCCACAGATAGTTTCCACACGTAATCATCAGCTGTGGTTGCCATTCACTAAGTGGATGCTACAAGTTGCTCGAATCTGGTATCGGAAAGTTCCAGTGTATCCCCTTAATCCAGCCACGTCTGGCCCTCAACCAGACCAGGTTCCATTAAGCTTTTTCACTGCCATGAGAGCGCGTCTTTGGGACCAAAGACAATGGGCCTTCTGGTCACGCATTGCACGCGAAAAGCAGATACTAGCACTAACTTATGTTCACGATCCAGACCAAGATCCAAGAGGGGACCATCGATCCAGGTATTTAATATTCAGTTTGGTTGGGCTGGACACAGATGATATGGATGTCGAGAGATATCGGAGATTTATACGATCTGACATAGTCAAGAAGCCGTTTTTCGAGTTCTACCATGACTATTTACGACATCATCCAAAGGCGTCTAATCCTAAATGGAGGGTAATCCAACCAGGTTTGTCGGATTCAGTGGCCGCCCTTAGAGCCTTTCGTGTTGGTGCTGGGAGGTACTCAGAAAAGATGGATAGATTTGAAGAAGGCTTCAAGGACAATTGGTCATATGAGGACCATGCGATGAGATTTATATTGACCCTCTATCATCTCGCCCGGGAAGATTTCGAAAATTCAAACTTGACTGATTGGGATGCTACAGGATTTCAGCGTTATTTCTTTTCGACGACCATCTCAAAGGATATGCAAGACCGTCATTGGTTCGGCTACTCCCTTCGTAAGTATATTACGATTCTATCTTTGCCCAGGCGGAATTATCAGCAAGCCGACCCAAACTCCCCTTTCCCCCTATTCCCTAATATCTAACAGTCCCTTGCTAATTGTTGCTACAGTGACGCTCCTCATACTGTCGTTTCAATACCATCAAAGCAACCCGCTTCCCAACTATGTAGAGACGCTTGTTCCAGCATTACAAAGGGATTATATCCCCCACCCAATTGACTTTCCAAATGTTGACGTTGGCATGGTTTCCCTATCGCTAAAGGAACCTGTAAGTAAAATTTGTATTTTTCATTCTCTCTAATAGCAAACATTGCTATGCTAGAAATTTCATTGCAAATGCACCCTCCCTTTTATTTCACGAAGTTATTACTAACTGTTTCTTTCTATAGTGGCACTACCCGGAAAAGTATGAAATGATCTTCGACTTTGTTACGGCGGATGCGCTAGGTCTCGTGGACGAAGAAGAAGAGCAAGACTTGTACGCAGAGGAAACTATTACCGAAATAAATGATTATGACGGAAAGATTGTCGAGAAGGAGGATCCGGACGTGTATGTCAACAATCCGAGACGTCAGTTGCCTCGACCGTTCAATTGATATGGCTTCTTGTAAGTTCCTTAGCTTCATCTAAATACCCTATTTGGTAGGTAGGTATATATACTCTTGATACCTCAGAGACTATCAAGCCAATGAGATCTTGAGATGTAGTAAGATGTGCCTAGGAGTAGAGCTGGACAGACCAACATTTCGTTTCGCGTGTAACATGATTCCATCACGAGTAGCAGAATTTTCTAAAATAAAAATATTAAATATCATTATAACTAAGTACTAGAGGTACCTGCCTCTTAGGTGACATGCCTTCGGTATGCGCCTGACTATCAACCTTGGTTTTTGTCTTCTGATATTGGTCTGGACTTATGATAAGACAAAATACATAAGAGCAATGGAATATTATTACAAACATTTGCATCCAATTATATAGTAAACTTAGCCCAAAACCCCATCAAAGACTGAACCGCGCGTGATAACTCGCGATCTTGTGCCTGTTCGCGATAAACTCTACTTTGCATGTATCGGTCTCTTTCTTCAAAGAAAGACCTGGCCCCAAGTCTCCAAGTCTGGTAGCCGAGAATGTCCTCTAACGTTGGCGGTTGGGGCTCTTCGTCAGTGACCTCGTCCTCCTGCGGAAGGCGGACAGGCAAAATAATGCCGTGAACCTTGACTTCTTCCGCAATAGGATCCTCAACATCGACCTCCTCCGGATCGTCTTCCTCGGCCGGCGGAACTTCCACACTGCGACTGATGGCATTTTTTCTTATCAACTCGAGCGGTGGGATTTCAACTCTGGGTAGCTTTTGTTGTATCAGAGAAAATAGATTCGTCCCCTGGGCTTTCAGTTGAACTATATCGTGGACTTTGCAGTCGTACAACTTGATGAACCTCTTAGGCCGTCTGCGTTTCTTTGGTTTAGTGTCCGTGATGCGCTTCCGTTTCCCGCCGTTTTCATCCCGCTCCTCGTCCGTCGACAGGAGACCATCATCGGAAGACTCGTCTTGCGGGCGAGGCATCCAGATGCGCTTTTCTGGGCTGAGTGATGCTTGCTTTTCTACGAAGTCCATGAACTCCGCACTTTTCGCTTCCAGTCTCTTCCTCTCCATCTTGAAATGTGGTTTGGGGACGAACCTAGGAGATAGAGCCTGATGAAGCGCTCTCCTGTCTAGGATGCCGGTCTCCCCTACACATACGCGACCTTTCGGCGCGTCTACTAAGCCTTGCTCGTACATCAAACATTCCAAGACGGACGGCGGCTTCCACTCGTTATATCCGGATCTGACTAAGGTTAGCCTTAGCTCTGCCATTTTCGTCGGGAGCATCTTTTCCCATTTCTGCAAGAGAATGTCGCTGTGTTCCGGTTTGTCCTTTTTCAGCTTCTGATCCTTGCGCTCTCTTTTTAACGTGGCAATGAAGCTATTTTCTCTGTCCTTCTGTCGCGATTCCCGAGTCTTCCTATTCTCGTAGTCTTTTCGAAGATCAGTCCATCGACTTTTGTCGAAGTTTCCTTTGTTGGGGGGTTGCTCTAAGCTGACACTGACATCTTCGAGGGCCAGCTCATAGTTGGTCAATGCTACACTCCTGATGTCCAGCTTGAAGCGCATCAAGGTTCGTAGTAGCGGCGAGTGCGCCATTTTGGACGAGCTTTAGGACTTAGCCTACAAGAGGAAAAGCGCGGGTGCTGATGAATGATGTATATAGCCCACGGCAGCAGAATGTAATGCTTATAGGTTAGAAGAAAATCCAAGCTACTTCAACGGATTTAATAGACGTGAAACTTCTAGTATTATTCAAATAGAGTATCTTTGAGAGTAAACAAGGCTCTTTCTCAGTTCTTTTATTCTAGAACAATCCTTTTATCCAGTCTGGACGCGAAGTCATTCTGGTCTTTGTACCAATGTCTTGCTTGAGGGCTCTTTCTTCGCCGACTTGATAAACAAGGCTATTCTCGCAGTATTCTATCAAGGAATCCATTTGGATGCTCTTGTTCTATTGAATACCTCGTTTCATTAAGTGTGGCGATCGATTGTATTTGCGTTTGATTGCTTTTGGGGATTGTTCTGGGGTTTCTTTTTTTGCCCCTGACTCTTGGCCTCAAATCATGTATCGGAATGTGATAGCCTTATCCCCTTTCGCAGACAACTCCTCGGCTGTAAATCGAGCCTCCCCACCTTCCTCCACGATTCTGGCCCTTCTCTTGTTAATCATGGTGTAAGAGACAATAAGGGACAGCGTGGCGATTAAGCCGGCACCGATGAACGCGATCTCCAAGCCATGCCCAAGTATATACCGTGGGGAGTCCTGCTGCCTGTAAAAATTCGATGCCATTGCTCCACCAAGATTCCCAATGCCGATCTGAATGGCCATTCCCGCACCACGCTTATAGCTCCCTGATAGGTTATTTGACATCCAGGTAACTACTCCAGGAAACGCTGGGTAAATCGCACACGCCACAATAAAGACGCCGCCGTAGATCACTCGAGGATTGGTACTGCACAAGCACCTTGGAGGATTTAGTATCTGCTTGTGTGATGACTGATGTTCGTGCTTGGATTTTTACTCACATTGAAAAGCCAACAATCATGATGACTAGAAAAGCGACTAGAAAAGGGCTTCGCATTCTCAAGCGATCTGATATGAGAGCAAACAGTATCGCTAGAATCGCAGCTGCGACATAGATTGGCACAGTCATAAGTTGCGCTGTGCTTGCGGTGTATCCCAGGTTTCTGATAATCGTTGGTAAAAACAGACTTATACCATAAAGCGGGCATACGATCTGGATGGTGACTAGTTAGCCGTGATCTTGAAGGTGGGAACATCCCGGATGACTTACTCCCCAGTACACAATTATGTTGACCCATATTTGCCAGTCCTTGAAAGCTGCAATAACGTATTTCCATTCGAATTCTTCTGCCTGGGCTACCTGCGGACGATCAGGTTGTTTCCCTTGAAACTGCCCCTGATACTTCAACCGAAACACAACAAATTCCCGTTCTCTTTCTGTTAGAAATGAGGCTGTTTCGGGAAAGTCGTGGAGCACAAAGAACCCAACGATGGCAACGAGGACCTGTACAGTTTAGTTTTGTTTTTACTTGCTTGATGACACTACTCACCGTCACAAGCCCCTCAAGGATAAAAATCCAGCGCCAGCCTTCCAGTCCTCCGATACCGTCCATCTTTGCGATTCCAAAGGCTAGAACTCCGCTGAACGCGCCGGCTATTGAAGCAGCCGAGAAGAACATAGCCTGGTGATAGGTTAGTAACTTTTGGTAGTAGTCACCTTGCTTTATTTAACAAGTAAAATCTCCAGAGTTGACATACCTGGCGAAATTGTATTTCGTGACGGCAATACCACATAGTGAGATAGTACTGAATAACTTTGTTAGTCTTGTGTAGCCGTAATGCGGGAGTCAGACTTACAGCGCATCCCGGATACAAGCCTGCTTCAGTGGCGCCAAGGAATACCCTCGCGATAAGTAACCCGTGGAAACTTCTCACCACCCCCATCAATGTCATTACTACCCCCCACTATAGCGACCGGTGTCAGATTCATCCCCAAGAAGGTGGGAGTTGCGGTGGAAGAGAATGAAGCACATACCGCGACCATGATGAGAGGGAGCCACCTAGAAGGGCGTAGTGTCTTCAAAAGCAGATTGCTAGGCACTTCGAACGCGGCGTAGGTAAAGAAGAATACCGTCAAGCACCAGTTATATTCGTCTGAGCTCATCCTTAAGTCCTCTTGAAGACCTTCGATCTTTGCGTTGCCAACGTTTCCTCTGTCTAGGAACGATAGTAGGTAGAGCATGGCAAGCATTGGAATTAAGTTCTTGTCCATCTGTGAGACGGGAATTAGGGTCAGCACTGTCATCATGAGAAGAGGGACTTGTCATCAGCCGAAGGAAGTCATCGAACCTTTCTTAAGATTTTCTTCTCGTCCAAGTCGGCGAAAGACTCCAGAGTCGTCTCTGGTGCCGTAACGACGGCATTGATGTGATCGGCTTCATTCTTCTCGCCATTATACTCATGATGTGATACTACGGCCTTATCAGGATTAAATATTTCATCGGTAGAAGACATGGTGGGAAGAGGCCTCCGCGTTAGACAAACGTGGGTGTGCTTGAATGAAGGGGTTCAGGACATTACCGATCCTCCCAGGTGGGAAGACTGGTAAACACTTATAGGTGTTGACTAGAAGATACCTAGCTCGCCACAGCATTCCTCCGGGGGGCACTACGTAGGGCGCGTTGGACTTTTTCGCGGCAGCTATCCGTGTCGCGTGCGGGGGACTTTGAGACCTTCTCCTCTCCCTGACAAATGCAGCCCCCGGGTTAATTACATCATTCAATAATTGGTGTGAGAGAGGACACGCAAGTAGAAAATTCGGTTTAGGTCGTCAGCCCCCTCCCCCGCGGGCGAATTGGAGGCTGTTGGAGAAAGTCATTTCTTCATATCGCTTAGCTATAACAAGGGATTCAAATGGAACCTAGAGATATTATCCCAGAGTCATCCCCAGTCCAGACGGTAAGTTGGAGACTAGTTGTGTGTGCGATACTAACTCAGAGCTCCCTGTATCCGTCTTTGAAGTTAAGTGAGTTGATGGGATGCCTATCGGCAGACACACCGGTATTCGAAGACAACAAGCTACTAATCGTAGCTATCCGCGGAGACTGTGGGGACCTCTCCCCGCGAAATTTCTCAAAATGGCGTGGCGTGATATGAATGACACGCGGGGGAGGTAGGATAGGGGGTGGATAAGAATAATGCCAAGGTAAGATCCAAATCCATGGAGGCATGCTTGTGATGCACGCATCGTGACAATTGTGCCATAACTGGGTGTAGCTCGTTCTTTAGAACGTGCTCTGTTTTTACTTTTCCTACCTAGTAGGTAGATAGAAACCTGGGTGGGTTGGTTTTACTTCGAAACATGCCTTCCTATGCAGGTAGGCAGGTAAGTCGACATAAATGGGAAGCCGTATTAGGGTTAATCATTGACGTTATAGGAGAAGATACCTGCAATAGGAGAATGCGGAGATTTGAGATCGTCAGATGTCATTGGCTACCAGCCTACCGTAGTAAGCTAATCTTGCACAAGCCACTCAACAAAGGATCCCTGCACAGAATCTAAGAATCTGAGAGTCTACATAGCTCTTGGCTCCTGTACTAGCCAAAGACATATGTAGAGATCGTGTCTTAACTAAACATTGCTATTTCTATCTCTATTATAATCTATCTATATACTTAAGATACTTCTATCTATTCTATCTCTCTTGTACACCATCTGTGTTGCCAGCATGAATTCGATACAGCGTCATAGCCGCGATGACTGCAGCGCCAACCCCGCTCCCGTCCTCCGCGCTGGTGATGACAATAGGATCCTCTCTTCTGTCTTCTGGCCAATCCAAAATCGCACCCAACGCCTCCGTCCATCTTTCCTTGAATTTTGGATGCTTATTCGCGACTGTCCCGTCTGCCGCGACGTGACCTGATGTGATGCCCTTCATTCGACAGATAGCCGCAACACCACAGGAACAGAGTCTGGCAGCTCGGGTTGCGATGATTTCTGCTAGGCGGCGAGCTACCTTCATTTCGTCTAGTGTGAATCTGATACTCAAGCTCTCCTCGAGGCGGGTGCGACATTCTTCCAAGGGATCGGTTTCGAGGGCCGATAGTATCGCCGTGTCTAACTTGTAGGGCTCCTTCAACTTCGTCACGTCCTGATTTCGAAAAAGCAATCCCTTTTCGTGCAGATCGAGCAAAATGAGCCTAAAAATCTCCCCAAGATATAACCCCGCGCTCATCTTCTCGAATGCTTGCTCGCCTGGTCGCGGTGATTCTTCGTCAATCGTTAGGTCATATTGTGTCATTGGCAATACTCGATGCGCGTTATCAAAGGCTCCATATTCGCAGTTTATTGCCATGGGGGTGTCGGGTGGCAGATCAGATTTCAGCTTCGGTATCGAGCTAACCTTCTCCACGTATGCCGCATTGCAGCCGGTGCCAAAGATTGCGCCAACGATCGTGTCTGGATCCTTATATGCCGATGTCACCATGGCACCCGTTGTGTCATTAACAAGAGAGACAAGCTCCAAGGGAAGATTCTTCTTTGGCATTAGCAGGTTGATCTCAAGGGATTACGTGCGAGACATCTTACCCGTTTCTCCAAAGCATGTCTCAGCTGGGCTGCGGCATCTTCACCTTCTACCCCGTCGATGTCAAATCCTTTTGTCCAGGTTTTCAGAATTCCGTGGTCGATGTAGTCCTGCGATGCCGGATACGAGAAGCAGAAACCCAATGGTAACCTGTGACCATGATTAGTTCATCGGTGTACACGGGTTGCATGTGGTACTACTCGAGCCATACCGGTCGCTGCGATTTGCCAATTGATGTTCTTTCATGAACTCATCGAGGGTATCTACGATGAAGGTCCATAATTTATCGGCATGTCCCGTCTTTATTGCTGGAGGCAGGCGACAAGCTTGCTGCTTAATGTCTATTTCTCCATGCTGTCCCTTGAGCGTAACTAGGCAGACTCGTAGATTGGTACCACCTAAGTCGATTGTTATATACTCTCCGACCTCTTCTCCAGTGGGAAGTCCGAGAACCCATGTAACATTCATAGCCTATCTGGTGTTAATTTTAGATGAAGTAGGTTGGCATTGGGTGCCGCATACAATATTAGAACCTTCATTTTCAAGACCCTCTTTCAGCTCTTCTTCGAATCTTGCGCTAATCTGCTTGAGCTTCTCGCTGGTGACGGTGAATTCTTTTTCAATATCAGTAACAGCTCCCTGTAAGTTGTCCCATTTCAAGGGTTTCGAGATTTCAGCTCCTCTAGCCATATTCGGATTTTCATTTGTGAAATAAATCTGGTCGGTAGAATATTCATGTTCATACCCATTGAAGATAACCTTTTCTCCTAAAGTGTTGATGCTATCATATATATATGAAGCTATCTAGGCCTACAAGATCCACATTGCCGGGTATGAGGAATTATTGACGTAAGAATTGAGAATTGACCTTGTATTTTTCTGGTTTCTGGGTTGGATTTGGGCTTCAAAACGGCTCAGATGCATGAAACCACCTTATATTGAAGCAATTAATTGCTAAGAGCTAGCTGGATATTCGGCTATCGACGTCACGTTAGCGACTTAAGCGACGGGTATAAGCTTTATTCCTATTGGCGAATCCCCTAATCCTCTTTCTACGGTTATCTATCGGAATGTTGGCGCTGGACTAAGGGGTGTTAAAAATAACGTCACTAGCCCCTGGCTCTAATAGTAGGTGGGTTGGAATGGTGACGTAACTACCAGGGACCTATATCGCGTCGCGTCCAAGATAATGATCTTAATAATTTGACTGAATATCTTCTTTAAAGTTCTTTCAATCTAGTTTAAAGGATAAAAATAAACCATATACATATTTCTTTACCAACCTACTGGTCACTTCCAAGCATTTGGAGATTTGGATTCATCATCCAGGACGCCAAGGATGAATTAAATCAATCTAAACCATGTGATTGGTCAATCGCAATTGCTTCTGTCAACAATACTATTGTCCCGGGATAGAATGACCTGACGATAAGAACCTTCAGCTAGCGACATACTGAATCAGTGACCTAAGTCCCCAGGTTAACCTGGCCTATATACCCCTTTGACTACCACCTAGCATTGCGGTTAGAAAAGGTCCTTTCCTCACTTGCTGCAGACAAGAGTAGCAGTCAGATACGTACCTAAGTACCATCTCAGCAGCTCGCTCGGGGTTTAACAGGAAGTCTGAAGATAAGTCTAATGCAATGGCCAACCAGGCGATGAACGCAGGAAAGCAACTTCATGTCGGGGACAAGAACGCGATCTAGTCATACCTCGACAACGAAGCTATGCAAGCCGAAAACAAACCCCTGCAACCGTGTTACAACATGCGCAATTCCAACCAAACGGGTTGGCCATTATATCAAGGATAGCAATACCGCCACCCTGGTATTTATCTCAGCTCAAATGCTATACTCTTTGCCTTCGGGTGATTTTCCCCAGCGAGGTATACGGGCTTGTTATTTACGGCTATTCAAGATCTCATAGGAATTATTAGAAGGCACTCACCCTTCCGCACTGTGCATAGGCATTGTCGTCTCACGTTCAAAGTGGAAGAAATTCACTAGGATATCCTTTGCTTCTTGACCACATGACGGAAAGTCAAAGGCTGACCGTCACCGTCGTCCTTGATAGAAGCCTGGCTATTCGGTACGCATTCCTCGGGGCTTAAGGCGAGGCCTTCGTGTGATTGCTTGGTCGGTCTTGCGAGATACGCTAATAGCGATAAATTGACCGGTGTGTACCCCCTCATCGAGGAAATTTGGCGTGTGACGACGTTCGGAATCCCGATAGACTATCCGCTCAGATGCCAACCCTGGCATCTTGGATGAAACTTGACACAGTCGCCATTTTACTTTGGCATCATATCATTGGATATCCAATCGCAAACCCGAATAGGGGTGCAAGTAGAGCCACCATCCTGACGCGTCTGCGTGCAACTCTAGGTCGAAGAATCGGCCAAAATTTCAATCGGGAGAGCAGCGTATAGTGAGTATGAGACGGACATCCCCAAGGAGAAGCTTGCTCAACGCCGACGACACTAGTGGTTTTGATCTTTTCCACTGCGCGGGAACATTCCTCGAGTCTAGAACAAAATAATTGGCGTCGGTCGAATCCCAGGATGTTCGACACGAGGGTAGCGCAAGAACATCATGCAAAGACCCCAGAGATGCTTACAAAAGCTACCGTTCTTGAACTTGTAAGTCACTTCTCGGCGCGGCCAAAAGCAGGACGCGCCTTGTTGGCTAGATCTCGAGGCGGCGACACACGAGAGCCTGCTCGTATCGCTCCTCCGAGTTGAAGTCCACAATTGATCAACGTGCGATGCTCTATTCCTGTCCGCGTGCATGTGACCATACGGGCATATTGTCTGCAAGTCAACCATTCAGCCTCTGCTAACGTCGGTCGTTGGGATAAGCGCGATCTATAGTTTTGCTTACCGCCCCTATACCATTATGTAAGATTCCATCCTTGACTGGCAGTGGATCCACGATTGGAGCGATGCTACCTTCATTGCAGCTCGGGATGCGTGATAAGCACGCCAAGCTCAACGTTGAGGCATGGGGTATGTTACATTATCCGATGGCACGCGCAGAGCCTCGGTGGGCTGCTCCTGTGAGGATTTGTTTCGCCTTCTTTCCAGGGGCGGGAAAGAACGGCGGATGAGTCTTTTAAATGTGTACGACTGAGTTTGGTCCATGTCGAATTCTGCGCAGTGTATAAAGTATTGAGAAGCAGCCCTATTCCGTCGCTTCGTCTTCGAGATGCGCAACCACCGCTCCTACTCATTCCTAGATCACCTCCTTGATCATAACTTAGTGCCTAAGATGGAGAACCTTCGCCTTATAATCTTCTACCTGGCCGTTCCCAGTCTTCTATTTTCCGTCTTGCGCCAAATCGTCTCGTGGAGGACATCGAAGACCCCTCGAACTAAGAAAATCCCAGGGCCTCGCCAATTTCCGGTTATCGGCCGAGTCCATGACTTGGACAGATTTTGTATGTGGAAGAAGTTCAAAGAATGGGCAGATATGTACGGGCCAATTTACCGCACCAGCATGATGGGCCAGCAGTTTGTCATAATCTCAGACGAGAAGATTGCCGAAGAGCTTCTCATCAAAAGAGGACATATCTATTCCGGACGTCCCCAGATTAGGGCGCTGTTCGATCACAAGACAGGGCCTGGCTATGTAGCGCTTATGGATCGACATGGTATGGATATCGTGCACGGCTCTCAACCCACTCCTGGCGATTGCTGACATAGCCCTTGAAAAAAGATCTCTGGACGCGCCAACGAAAATGGGTTCATGCCGCGATGGCGGATTTCCACCGAAGCCATTTCTTCGGGGTTATCGAAAATGAGACCAAGCGGTTCCTAGCCATGCTCCTCCTCGATCCTGCGAAGTTCCATTCTAACACGCGAGAACACTGCGGGCGTATAATGAGTCGGCTAGCCTGGGATGACGCCGCCCAGGGTAAGGAGAATGGCGACAGCGCCGACTGCACGTTGACGCAAATGTCCGTATCAGGGCCTATGGTCAACACCATGACGCCTCTGTGGTACATTCCATGGGCTTTGAACCCATGGAAGAAATATGAAAGGGCGCGGGAAGATAAGCAGAGAGCTTGGTGGCTCAACTCATTCCATACCGCGAAGCAAAGATTCCTTCGGGGTGATCTACCCCTCGATACATGGGCGAACCGATACTTCACTAACCTCCAAAGTCAAGGTAACATTAACTTGGAACAGAACGCGAAAGAAGAGGAATTCGCAAGCTGCATGCTGGGATTTCAGAATCTCGTCGGTGTCGTGACTCTCAGCGGACCAATGCTATTCTTCTGGATGGCTATGTTGCTACATCCAGAGTGGCAGAGGAAAGCGCAAGAAGAGATTGACAGAGTTTGTGGTGACCGTATGCCCACGACGGATGATATAGCTAGTCTCCCCACCGTCCGCGCATGCTTGAAAGAGACGACCAGGTGGCGATCGGGCGTCCCTCTTGGTGAGTCAGGATATCCAAGCCTCGATGCATTTCTCATACTCAGGCTAACATGTTACACAGGAGTGCCCCATCAAGCCGAAAAAGATGACGAGTTCATGGGTGAAAAGATTGAAAAAGGAACCATCATCCTAGCATGCGAATGGTAAGCCAACGTCCCAATGAAAAGAGAAAAGAAGCCATAGGATCTAACTCTCAACGAAAGGAGCATCAATCGTGTCCCGGAACGATACCCTGATCCCGAGAACTACCGCCCTGAGCGATACTTGGAGAAAGGGTGGCCGACTTACCAAGAACCGCTCTCGCGATACCCGAATTTTCGCGAAGGAGTTGGCATGCACACGTTCGTATGTAATACCTAGACCTCCTTTACAATTTGCATCCTCAAACGCATATGACCCTCGAATGACAAACAGCTGCTGACATTCACAATCAAGGGATGGGGTCGACGAACCTGTCTAGGCCAGCACATTGCGGACGACGAGATGTTCGTCACGGGAGCGAGCGTGCTTTGGGCATTCAACCTGAACAGGAAGAAAAGCCCGAAGACAGGCGAGATCATCGAGTTCGACAGCGAAGCCACCAATGCGCACGTCATCTTGGAACCGCTGCCTTTTCCGTGCGAGTTTCAACCGCGGAGCCCCGAGCGGGCTGCGCAGATTCTGTCTGGATATGCCGATGTAAGAGACCAGCTGAGGGTATGAATGAAGGTTAATGATGCTTGAATAACGTGTATATGGGTCATTTTCCTTGGGCGGTTAGTATCTAGCGATGGACTAGGACTAGAGTTGGCAATGGGATTGGGTACGGGTCTCTAGGTTAGAAGGATGTTGTTTCTCATAGGTAGCTTTCACGATACATGTAATCTCAACATCTGATATACATATAAGGAAAGCGTTTCGCGTGGTATGAATATCGTGGTCGTTCTCTCACTTATATTCAACTAAATTCTGAGAATAAAATGAAAGTGAATTCTTTCAGCTCTTCTTTCGTACAATCTCTCACACTCACACTCTCACTCTTCTAACCCCGCATCAGCAGCCACATACGCTAGGATATATCCATTCTGTGTAACAACATATACAATCGCGAGGGCGAACATAAATATCCATGCGAAGGCGTGTCTTGGCTATGCGTTCACTCTATGAGGCTTCCGCCTTACGGAACCGAGCTGCGATATCACCAATCGGCAGAATTGGGAAATGGGACTTATTCAGCAAATCAATTACCGCAGGAAGTTGCTGCGGCTGATCAGGGTCGCGTTCGAATCAGCGTGCGTAGATTAGATGCGCTGATGAGGTGCGATGCTAGGGTCATGACGTGCTCACCCACCAAGACGGTTCCTGCGCTGCCCTCACGATACCCCGTCCCATATTTTCAGGGCTAGACTGCGCAGAGCAAGGGAGCGCGACGTGCTTCGTTTCCGTTATGAGTTAATGATATATGGCATCATAAGAAAAATCCCCGTAGTTAATCTAGGATTTATTTCCATTTCTGGGTTTGTATGGTTCGGGCACATCCAGATTTATTCCTGTTTAATTTGCCGTGTGTCGTTCCATTGTCGCTGGCTTACCTTCATGAAAATTCATCATGACGACTTCCAATGGGTCAAAATTGGCTCCCGACGAAACAACCAGTCTGCTGCAGCGAGATGCACGGAGTGTCGATTCCTACGATGCCGAATCTAGCGAATCCTCGCGCAGTAGTTTCACCGACAGTCCTTCTCCCGTGGCAACGTACGGAACGCCTGTAAAGCCCGACGAGGAGAATCAGCGGGAGGAAGAAGTATTACCTGGAGAAGTGGTGCAGCCAAAATACAGTAATGGCTTTATCGCGCGGGTTGTGGTCGCTTTGCTTGTTGGTAAGTTGGGGGTGTCAAAGCGGAAATGCGAATTGTTTACCAATTAATGTGTTGGTTGATATTAGGCGTCTTTGCTGCGAGTGCGGACGGTTCCCTCGTGATCGCGACGCATCCCGTTATAGCGTCCGAGTTCAACGATCTTGAGAACTCTAGTTGGTTGTTCGTCAGTTTCCTTCTAGCGGGAGTGGCAACTCAATCTCTAGTCAGTAATAGCGCCCATTCCCCTTAATGCGGGTGAAAATCTAACACTGGCATCTCAGTATGGCAAGTTAAGCGATATATACGGTCGAAAGCCGGTCTTGTTGGTGTCATATGCGCTCTTCGCGATCGGATCGTAAGTTTACTCTTCGGGTGTTGAAGAATAGTGAGATTGGTGAGCTAACTTTTCCTTAGTGCTCTCATGTAAGGCTTCTCATATGGGTTAATGTCTATTTCCTATACCTGTACTTACATATACTCTGATGTAGTGGTGCCGGCCAGTCAATGTGGCAAGTTATAGTTGGTCGAGTGATATCAGGTTCCGGAGGTGCTGGTATGATGTCTTTGGCAGCTGTGATCATAGCCGGTGAGCTTCCACAATCATCTTCCCTTCGAACCTACCGAGTCTGGATGAATAGGCCGAAACTTACTGTTTGTTAGATCTTTCTCCCCTTAGAGACGTGGCCTCGTGGCAGAGTTACCTTAATGTTGTGGCCACAGTTGGTAGGAGTCTGGGTGGCCCTGTTGGGGGCTTTCTTGCCGATACGATAGGATGGAGATGGTATGTTGACTATTTCTTAAGGCAAGATCACTGGCTCGAGGCTAACAATGCTTTGAAGGTCGTTTTTCGGGCAAGCGCCAATATTCTTGCTCGCCATGGTCCTTTGCGCAGTGGTTCTTCCCAACCTGACAACAGGAGAAAATCGAAGAGACGACAGTTTCACGAAGAATCGACTAGCTAGGATTGATTTTCTAGGCGCTGCATTCCTCGGCAGTGGGCTTCTGGCTATTCTCTTTCCGCTAAGGATTGGTGGGCAAAAAGTCCCATGGTCGAGCCCAATTATTCCATCGCTCTTTGCTTTGGGTGCTGTTCTCCTCGTATTATTTGCTATAACAGAGGCGAGATGGGCGAAAGAGCCGATATTCCCGTTACGACTCCTAAGAAACCGCGAAGTTGTCTTCAGTTACCTCATTATGGTTTCTCAGACTGCTGCTCAACTTGGGGTGAGTATCTTGTATTAAACATAAGCTGTTAGAAGGGAGTTGCTTAGCTGACGAATGCAGATGATGGTGTCCGTCCCGCTTTACTTCCAAGTTACCGAGAGATCATCGAGCACTGTAGCTGGTGCACATCTTATGCCGGCTGTTATCGGTAATACTATTGGTGGCCTTTTAACTGGTGCTTGGATACGAAGGTAAGTGGTTCTCCTCCGCCATTGTCATTTGTGAGCAATGCTGACATGTCATGGGCGTTGTAAAGAACTGGCTACTTCAAAGCACCCCTGATTTTTTCGGGAGTCGTTTCATTTATCTGTTACCTGCTTTTGATACTCCGATGGAAAGGAGAAACAAATTGGGCGGAGTCGCTCTATATCATCCCTGGGTGAGTAAGGATCTGTTCTATGCATTTGCAAGCTTCTACTCACCATATTGTAGTGGCTTCGGAACGGGTATCTCATTAAACGCAGTGTTCGTTGCTCTCCAATCTGCTATAAATCCCGCCGATAAAGCTGTGGCGGCATCCGGCCTGTACCTCTCAATCCCAATCGGGTCCATACTAGGTATGGCTGGTAGTAACGCGGTGATGCAAGGAATAATGCCCACAGACTTGGCGGCAAGACTACGTGGCATTGGAATAGAAGGAAATGAGGCTCAAGAGGTGATTGATTTCAATCGACTCAAATTGAAGAACCCTTTAAACTGACAGTCTCAATTAGATCATCAAGCAGGCAGCCGCACGGGTTGACTATCTCGACGAAGCGCCGCGACAAGTAGCTCAAGCCATTACACAGGCCTATGTTCATGGTCTTGAATATAGTCACGGTAAGGAAACTAAAATCCAATATCACCATTACTCGAATTGAGACAGAGCTGAGTACTAACTTGGATTAGGGGTCTCATTGGTTTGTGCTGTGCTGGCTACAAGTGCGGCTTTGCTCATGAGAAATAGGAAGTTGAGTCGTTAATCAAACACACGCGAATATCCGTTTGACGCTGGAGTGAAAAGCAATCAAATATGATGAATGGGAAAAGTAGGAATGAATTTGAGGATTTAATGATTCATGTTAAAGACTGACTCCTATAAATTGAGTATTGAGTTCAAGATGACGTCGGTGCAAAATAACTGCAGTGAAAAAATGGACGGCGACAGGGCGGTACAACATGCAACAGGAGATTCACACAGCCACAGAGCTCCGCACAGCCACTGTATTTTCCAATGACCTTTCGCTATTCCACGCTATAAAACAGGCTGCAGCACTGTAAATCCTTCCATTAGTTCCAACACCCCGCAATTTTCTTCCAAGTTAATCCACTAACATTGCATGCATCTGCTTCCCTCTCGCCATCTTGGATGGGAATCATTACTAGGTACTTCATACTTCTAGTGAGTAAGGCTAAATGCATTAACGGTAGGCGCAATTCTAAGTCGAAGCTCTACGAGAATCCGCCATGTGTAAGCCAAGACTCAGGCTTTTTCTCGAGCCTCGAGTGTTGCCTCACTGTGGCAGTGTAGGGCTTCTTTTTCATCATTGCCTGATTGAAAATTTCGATTAAACTATTTAAATCAATCTACCAGCAGAAAAGAAACGACAAAATAGTATTTCTTGACTTATAATCCTCTTCTTGTTACTTAGTGCTGCTGCCCATAAACACGACACTTACCTATTATCCAAGCCAACTAATAACAGCAGCGCAGCATCATCATGACCTCAATCACCGATAACATCAGAGAGGCAGCGCCTCGTAACAGCGAGCTATTAGCTATCGTCTCCGAGACCGATCATGCACCAGCGGCACTCGAGGAACATAAGCGCTACATAGCCGATCTCAACAATGAGCTTTCTAATCTCCAGAAGCGAATCGCTACACTGGATAAGCAGCGTGAGAAGGAATTTAAAGAGCACAAGAAGTATCGCGACTCTGTCATGAAGCGTTTTGCCTATCGCGTCGGCGGCAAGACCGGCAAGTTCGAGGCTAGAGCCGAGAAGGAGGAAAAGGAATACTTTGCTGTTTTGCAAGAGGAACGCAAGGCCAAAGAGCAGGAGGAGAGTATCAGAAATACGCGTTCCAAAGCTATAGAAGTGCAGAGCGATCTCGAGGCTGAGGTCACCCGCCACAAAGAAGCTCAGCAAGAACTCGACACTCTATACGATAGCATTTTTAACGGCCCAACGCCAGCCTTCCCCGAGGAAGATCGGTTGGAGCTGAACGCACAGAGCGCCTTACAGACGTACTACAA
Organism: Hypoxylon sp. CI-4A; assembly: GCA_002120315.1. NCBI lineage: Eukaryota > Fungi > Ascomycota > Sordariomycetes > Xylariales > Hypoxylaceae > Hypoxylon > Hypoxylon sp. CI-4A. The sequence goes on from KZ111535.1 coordinate 522,226, forward strand.
TACCGGCATAATTGTAGAGACAGAACTCCGAGTGGTTCAACTCCTGACAGAAGCCAAACAGCGAGTTTACAACGCTCTTAGCTACACGGAGGAAGCACTAGACCATAGCCGAATGGACATGTTTGGTGGAGGCACGCTGTCTGATATGATGGAACGGAATGCCCTGGACAAGGCCGAGAGTCAGACCAGCCAGATGATCTCGCTTGTGCGACAGGCACAGCGCATGTCACGCGATGTACGAGATCTCCCACGGGTCAGCATCGCCCAAGGCAACTTGATGAGTGATGTTTTCTTCGATAACATCTTCACCGATATGGCTTTCCATGACAAGATCAAAGACTCACGGGCAGCCCTTTACCAAGCTCGCGATAATTTGCGGGACCAATTGGCTTCCGCCAAGTCTCGACATCAGCAGGCTCAGCAACAGCTAAACATCCACGGAGCCGCGCTAAAAGTCGCAAGAGAAGAATTACAGAAAGCCAGAGAGCAAATTTTTGAACGTATAGCCAATGGAAACATGGGAGAGCTAGGAGAGGCAGAAGCTTCCACCGCCGATGTTCCCCCTCCTCCCTATTAACCTGGAGTCTATTGCTCCACGACGCTTATTCCGCTTTTGTTCTTACATCCTTCTTATGATACCACATATGATTAGCGACATTTACTTTTGAATTTTTATGCGATTATAAGTCCTCAAACTTATTCTTTTTTCTACGACCTTAATCTACGGACAATCTTTAGTGTATGCTCAATATAGTGAATAATTAAACGACACATGGAATGTCGCGTAAGTTGAATTCAAATGGCTAATAAACGCTACCACGCTAACTCAAGTGATGGACCAAAGCCTTGCGGCCATTGAAAGTGAACCGACTGCTCACCCACGCTACTGCTACAACTTCCTCGCCGAATGGCAGATATACAAATGCAACATGGTGAAGCTATGTAAAACAACAAAACGCTAATACTCTCACAAAGACGCGTCTCCCCTTCTAAGATCGCCTTTGGCGTTTCTTAGACTTCGCTTTAGCCTCATCCGCGGCGGCAGCAACCGTGGCGGGGTTCTTCTTGAGGAGATGACTGTCGTCGATGTTTCCGGCAACAACTTCCTCATCGTCAACCATCTCGCGGTTCATGTGGGCGAGGAACTTCTCCTGCTCTTGAAAGAAGGCCTTCAGCTTGCGAGTGGCAACCTTACGGCCAGCACCGTTGGCCTCACGCAGCTCCTTCAATTGCTGTCGGATACGCTCCTCTAGGATCTCCAAACGATATTCGCTGAATTGGTTGTACAGCTCCAATAAGTTTGAGATGGGACGCACTGTCGTGAGCACCGTGTCATCGCGTACTGTGGGGCATCGCGGTCGGAACGATGTCACCATGCTGATGCGCTCTGCTGTCCCGAGAGCGCGCAGAGCTTGGTGCTCTATATACCTGCCTTGAAGCACAACGGCGCAACCCTGGAAGACGAAATTAGCCGCTACTCTTAAAAAATCGTACTAGCGAAATGCTTACCATCTGCGGCCCGCGCACTTTCATGATCTCTCCATCTCCAGTGCGAAGAGCAGTCTCACCACCGATCATGGTGGTGCAGTCGCTGAGCATAGTCACGCAAACAAACGGGTAGCTATCCGTGTGCCAATCCACGATGGGCTTATCGTCCTCCCAAGGACAACCCGCAATGCCCTCGTCGGCCTCAAACTGGGCCCGCTCATTAAACGCTTGGATCTCCTCTTCTTTCTCTTGCTCGGTCTTCACTGAGATATTTATGTGACCTATTTCGAAATCCATCTCCGTCACCAGGTCGATGCCCGCAACCTTGGAGATGATGGCTAGCGTCTCAGGGCTCTTCCAAACATCATACACGAAAGGTGCATATCTTTAGCGATATTAAGTTAGTTCCATCTACATGATTATTGTGAATATAAGTGATCATATATTGTGAGACTTACTTATTCGCGAATCCCCTCAGTTGGCACTGCGCCAGATTGCTAGAGTACTGGCAATTGCCGAGAACCTCAGGGCTCAAGACTTCTTTCCTCATCCTCATCACAGCCTCCTCTGTGAATAGTGGGAAGGGCTCTGAGACGGCCACTGGAGAGATGCCATTGTCTTCAGGTAGACCTATGTCCTTCATAGTATACACCTTTGGTGTCTCTTTGAAGGCCAGGTGTCGTGCGGGGTTGAATGCACCATTTTCCGCCGTAGATGTGGCAGCAGCCTTGATAATCGGGATCCAGTTCTTCTGGGGGCCAGCGGAGGCTGGTAATACTGCTGCAGCTGCCATGTCGGAATATGGATACAAAGGTACAAGAATGTTGAGAAAAAGGGCTCCCCAAACGCAGAAGAGGTTGATCCCGCTAATAGTGTGGAACGTGAATCGGATGCAAACGATGAACAATAGATGATGAGGTCGGTTGATCGTTCCTAACCCTCCCATTTATCATCGTGAAGCTAGCCCAGAGCTCGTCCTGTCCTTATCTCCAAAAACCTTGACTGCAATCAATAGCTCGCTCCATCTCGCCAATAACGAGAGCACGGGGCCCCAGACCCTGCGCTGCGGGAATCATCTATGACGATTCCAAGTCGGAGATTGGGCACTTTGTTGATAGATAGGCAAGACACGAAGTTTGTCTGTCGCCAGTCAGGCATTCCAGCATCCCACGGGATAGGGCGGCATCGAGGTGGGACCGCCGGCGAGGACAAGTTGGTCCGTTCTGTGTCAAACATTTCTCCAATCAGCAATTTCGCTGTGAAGTTTATCTCGATTGGAATTACTCGACAGCCAACGTGGTTCGTCCTCGAGAGGCGATTATCATGCTGAAAGGTGTGGAGGGGCAACCCTAGCGTTACCGGACGCGAACTAAAGCGGCATCCAGACTATCAGATGCGATGCCACCTGGGAAGGGGAAGAGCCGCGATGTGCAACCTGGCCGCACCTTTGTTCCAAATGTAAGAAACCGAATCCCGAAGATCCCTTCCCATTAGCCCTCGCGATGTCGGTTGGGGTAGCAAAGATCGCGAGCAGGTCAGTCAGTCAGTTAGTCTTGGGGCTGAATTTCCAAAAAGCTCCCGCCCCCTTTTTTTTTTTCATGCACCCCCTGCTTGTTGTCGAGATACCGGTAGACTACATGCTGCCTTAGCTATTGTCTTACCAAATAGCCTAGCCGCCCCGCCGACGCTCGATACATGTCATTTCCTACAAACACGTGCATAGCTTCTTACACATAATATTATAGACGTTTCACAACAGGACGTTTTCTTAAAGTTTTGGACATGTCGGCAGACCCAATCGCTGATGGTCTTATTAATAGATACCTCATACCTTTGACCCGATTCGAGACCGATGAGCAAAGCCGCTTACATACCCAAAACCCTGATGCGTAAATGTGCCACCTTGGAAGTGCCGTCCTTCTCCATGCGACGTTATCTCCGTTGGTATATACATAGCTCGGTCTATGGTACGACGACCGATAACGGAGATAAAGCGAAGCGCCTAGAGGAATCCAGCGACCTGACACCCGCGGCCAGAACCCTGCTTATCATGTGGATTCGGCGTCGGGACCCCTTCGAAGCTGGCAAGGCTGGTTGCTGATCCCCAGATTGGAATCTCTTGCTTCCCCCGCTGATCTATCGTCGGGATGCCGCGAGGTCTTGTCATTTCGCTTTTTTTGGTGGCCAGTCTGTTTCCTGCAGATCCGATCCAATTGGCCCGTTTGGAAATGCGGAGTGTAATTGTCGAATTCCTATAGGCCCATCGACTAAGCGGCGTGCCATCTGCCGGACCGTTGCAATGGGAACTTTCTTTTATCGTCACTCTATTATAGTCCTATATTCTATCTACCTCACTCCATCTTCTATCTCACCCTGGATAAATCCCAACTAAATCAGCTAAATTAGTCCTTATGCCCGGTGATAACCATACCCTATTGTCGTCCTTGCTTCCACAAACTGTCACCGAAGCTTGGTTTATCTGACATCTTGATATATCTGGAGTGTGCAACGTGGCGGGGGGTTGCTATCGTCTTTGTTGGTGGGGAAGAAAGACATCGCGATCCCACAACTGACGCTATACACCACCATTATCAAGCGCATTACATCAATGTGACCCATCACATTAGATCTTCATCGCTAAAATACGTATATACGTGTTCTTGAGTGGTACAGAAAGAAGAGTGGTTTTAGAGACACATAGTAATCAAGTTGCATTCGCGACGTCCATCCGGGGAGGACGGCGACCTTCGTAAGCACACGCGCTGTTGATCCTGCCGACGAGGCGTACTCAAGATTCGATTCACAAATAGCCATATAGTATACCAGCCAACCAGGATGAGGCACTCAAGATGTTGACATGCAAGATGGGAGTCTGGAACTCGCCGCTGTCATTTGACAAGTTGGGACAGCGGCTTTGGTCCCTGCACATATTTGCCTGCATCCGGGACGCGACAGCGGCAGGCCGGTGATTGATAAAAGAGTGTTACACCGGGCATTGGACGAAACTGTCATCCTTGTTTCGATATTACAGCTTGCATGGGGACAGGAGTGCAGCTGGAAACATCGAGCACATGTCTCAGCCACTCAGCAAGAACGATGACAAGCGAGGGATATATAATTCGTCTATCTTGCATATCATCTTACTATACCTGTCATAAGTATATGACTTCGGGCCGGTGAGGCATGTGCTCCTCCTAACTTTTATTAGGGCTTATCGCTGAAGAAGAATCAACCAAGTCATGTTATGATATATCTTGAATCTTCCACTGAAGTTTCCACTCGAAGAAGGCATAAAAGTGTACTTTTAAGTCAGGTATCTAGCCACCTACTTTGGCGCCAAAACATGAAATGTCGGTGAGCAGGGCCTACAAAACTTGGAATCCGGAATATCGCCTTGCCGCTATTACTGCTATGCTAGCACAAAGGAGATAAAGCGTGAGAACAAGGTTGACAGAGCAACCATGAACCGGTGGATCGGGTTGGGCCACGAGGTCAACTCACCTAACTTGGTCTAGGCGGCGACCTATGTACCACCGCATATAATCCCCCGATCTCCTTGATAACCATGTGTTCTTTCACGCTTATCATGTAAATGCCTGGTTCTTTGTACTCATAATGGGTGCCTGTCCGGATTCATACGATGGTTTGGAAGTCTTCTACTAGGTATTTAGATAACGACCAAAGTTTAGCTCGTTAAAGCGTAATAACCTCCGACCTGACAAGACATGATTATGCAACGTAGTTGCTACCTACCTCTTTATGTGATATTGTGAAACTTCAGCTGTATATTTGCTGATTTTGGCCATTGCACTACGATTCTATTTGGCTCCTCACTTAACCAACTGTTGGATACTTGTTAATCCACTCCATACTATCAAAGGTCCTGATTCGAATAAGCCCCTGTCAGTTCTATGTTCGAAGCCCTTAGTTGGGTAGATAGTGTGTGTGGTGTGTATTACTATCGCTAGCATATTTACCCCTGAATTTCTACCGAGGAATCACGAACGATAAAGTCATATCATGAATAGTAACCCGAATATGTAAGAGAATCTTGAAGTAGCATTGTATAATGTCACATAAAGTTCCTTGCTCCTTTATGCCAATCCTTCTGGACTCTGCGTCCCCACATTCTCCTGAATCCAATCCCACATCCTTATCACTCTCTCGCGACCCAAGGGACAGACTTCCACCATTTTCCGCGATATCCGCATGGTTGAAGAAATATCAAATCTTGGGGATTCCTGGGCGATCTCGTCGCGACGTTCTTTGCCATCTCTGGCTATCCCCATCTCTCGACCGTATCTATTTCTCCATAACCCTAGCAGAGCTTGCGACGGATGTTTTGCTTCTGACTTGTCAAGTGCAGATTCGAGTCGCTGCAGCCACTCTGCGGGTCGGACTACCTCGAATGCAGGACCACTTGGAGATTCCGAGGCCCACCGAAGCAGTTGATTCCACGGCGGCGACCTGTGGGTGTTCATGACGTGAAATATGGGTATCTCCAATGGAGGCGATCCTGCAAGTTGGTGATCTGGGAATACGATATTTAGGACTATCTCTGCGGCTTGGTCGACAGGTAGCCAGTTCAGGACTTCATCCAGCAAGTCTGGTAGACATCCTGTGAAGCTAGCGGTGGATAACATGAGCGGGTATGCTTCGCTTGCATTCCAAACGCCCGCTTCATTGCCGCACAGCTGTCCAACACGCACGATCGAGATCTCTGCGCTTCCTGCATCTTCAATCGACACGTCCTTGCATAAATACTTATGAGCGCCTGCGCAGACCCTCTCGGCAACCCATTTAGACCTTGAGTAGCCTAGGGGCGATGCATGCGACGGATCCGAAGACTCCTTTTCCCAGATGATATCGGAAGTGCCGGAGCTCACTGATGCCGTCGAACTAATAAAGAAAAATCTCGCACCGCTTGCTATAGATGTATTGATCAAATTTCGGGTTCCTATGATGTGGTTCTCAAACGAACGCAGACGAAGACTGAAGTTGACGGTCCAAGCGGCGTGGATGAGTACCGTGCTTTCGCTGACGATCCGTTCCCAATCCTCGTGAGATAGACCAAGATGAGGTTCAGCAAGTTGGCAAGGAAGACATACAACTTTTCCTCCGATTTCCAGCCCTGGTAGGCCACGCTTAGACAGTGCTTTTAGTACGCGTTCTTGAGCTGCATGTTTGGTCTGGCCTCGAAGTAGACAGTATACTCTGCGAACTCGACTCTCGCTGCACAACAAGGATAATATGTGTGCTCCAAGTGCTCCGGTGGCGCCTGTGAGCACGATGACTTCTCCATACTTCTTGGTTGATTCAACAGAGAGCGCTTCAAAATGACTGTGCTTCTCTGAAAGCTCGCGCATCAGCCTCCACTCGTTGGTTTCTCCATTGAGACCGCGCGGGTCGCCACCATTGCGCATCCGAACCAAGTTCTCGGCTAATGTAGTAATACTTCCACTGTCGTATATGATATTCGCCGGCAGCGTAGGCGCATCTTCTAGTAGTATGGTACGTCGTATAAGTTTCGTAACCTGGATGCATGCGATCGAGTCGACTCCCTGATGAAAAAGATCCTGGCAGGGGTCAACATTCCGACCTAATACTTGCCAAAACAAGTCAACTAATACGGAAAGGAGGTCCGTGTCTGGAATATGCTCTCCGTTTCTAGAAGAGATAACTTTATTAGAGTATGCCTGCTCAATCGCATCGGAGTAGCGAGTTTCTGCTTGGCGCCTCAATATTGTTCCTTTGCTGCTTTTTTCAAGGGGCTTTTCGCCCCCTTCCGTGTCAATCACGATCAGCATTGATTTAGTTAAACGAGAGTGGCTTTGAAATTCCGTGTTTAATCTTTGGACTTCCGGCCATACCGCGCTAATGACATCAATGTTGGGGACTTCATCAGATTCTTTAAACAGCAGGGCTCCGGCGTACTCCCTGCCGGAGCCAAATACTAGAACCTCCTTGACTAGATGTGTTGATGCTTTTATCGACTCTTCCAATGGCGAAGGATCAAACTTTTTGCCATTCGCCAATGTGATCTGAGCATCTGCTCGACTGTGATATCTCCAAGCATTTAGGATGGATGGATGTGCCTCAAACAGGTCTGCCGTGGCGTATGAACCATCTTCACGGTTCGACTTCGTGATTAAAGGCCAACCTGGTTTCACCACCAGTTCTGATAAGCCACCCTCTCTAGGCTCAAAAGACAGAAGCGTGGGATCGTAAATTGGCCGGAGATACTGCCACTCTTTATCACGGTCGTAGTCCCGGTGCGAGGACATGATAAAACCGCACTCCGTACTACCTATTCGAGATAGGAGATTGACTCCTAGTTTGACTAATCTGTCGCCGACGGAAGGGGCTAAAGCAGCACCGCCCACACCTACCAAGTCCATGCTTTGGAGAATACGGATACCTTCCGGCTCCTCAGACAGAATTTGGAGCACATAAGGTACAGACGAAAAATACTTAACGGGAACTGAACTTCTCTCGCGAGCATAGTTGATGGAATGAACGATGTTGGCACCCGTAATCGGCACAATGCCCTCAGGAAAGAGCCATATCATAGCACCACTGGTCCAAGCTCTAAAGCAATCAGCTGGGCCTCCATGATATAGCGGTGTGGTTGTGAATGTAGCAGGTTGATCTGCATGCGTGAAAGACGGCAAGCAGCCAACAGCTCCCCACTGACTCTCCTCGATGGGCTTCGGTAAACCAGACGATGTTCCCGAAGTATGTCGAATGGAGGCTACGAGAGTATCTTCATTCTCAGTCGTATTTTTCATGAGACCATTGGTATTTCCACATGTGTTGGCGTGGAATGACGGTATTTCGATGATACTGATTTCCCCCTGAAGTTGACCCACATTTACCCCCTGTGGCTTATCGGTGAGAATTGTTCTCATACCAGAACTTTTGCAGAGGTGCCGGATTGCACGAGAATCTAATTGAGGACTTCATAAGTTAGAATAGGCTTATATTGATAGATGAATCTGTGTTATGGGCCTTTACGCCAAGAGGAATACTCTGCATCCTAGTCTCGCGAGGCCCAGCCACGTAAGAATAAAATCGAGACTGCTGGTACATAATAGCCCGATAGTTTCTTGCTCGCGATTTTTGGAACTGATATTCAAGGTATCCGCGAGTACCTTGGCTGATACTCTCGAAAGTTGGCAGAGTTCCGAGAAGGTAACTTGGTCTGGCGCTGTCTATTCTTAGTACTTGTGACTTGTAAGACGGAAGGAGGTTACGTACGCCAGTGCGAAACGTTCGATGCTGTATAATTGGCGAATCCAAGGGCAGGATGGTTGGGGATTTGTGCTGCTTGGTTTTCGACTAGCTCAAGGATTGTTGAGAATGAGGTTTGACTGGTGCCATCCTGCTTCCTCAAAATTGCAGCTTGTCCCAATGTGCAGGTGAAATAATTCAACTGAGCAGACACCATGATTACACCCAATTACAATCTTGAATATAGCAATAATTCATGGAGGGACAGAACTGAGAGGAAAAAACGCAAGATGTTGTCCCTAAGTTCATGAGGTCATCGACTTAGCAAGCCACCCCCTGCTTCCAGGCCTGGTTACACCAAGACGGTACGAACGCGATTTTCCTACTGGAACATTACGGTATGAGAGTATAATATGCCATATCTTGGGCGGTAAAGTCGATTTGATATCCTCCGCAAGGTAGTATTTAGATGTCACATGTCATTTGGAAATGAAGTTGAGGTCACTGACTGTTTACTACTAATAGGTACACCCTTAACCCTAACCCTTACCCTAACTAGCAAGCGAACATCTTCGTGGTACTGACATTGATCCTGCTCCAACGACTACCATGCCACCAAGCGGACAAAATCGTCAATGGCCAATAGATATGGTAGAGGACAAATACTGGTAGAGGATCCCATGTTTCGAAAGTTCCTTCTTTCCACATAAGAAGATGAGAGACAAGCTCGATCAGACTTGTTAAAACTTGACTACCTCCAAGACTTCCAACGCTCCATAGATAGACAGGATATACGAAAAGAGCGATTAGGTCATGCCCTACCCAGTACCTAGGATGAGTATCGGTTGGTGGTATAACCAAGGAACATCCAGTGTTATTAGGTGCTCCATTCCCATTTGTGGTGACTCCTTTCGGGAGAGTGTCAATCGCCGAAAGATAGGCGCACACCATTTCGTTCATCTCTCTACCCTGTTGGGAGAACAAGACCACTGCAGTGTGGGCTCGAGGATTGCATTCAATAGCGAATATGCCCTTCTCAAACCCGCTGCAGTCAGCTGGGCCTTCGCTCGCAAGAAAATCAAAGCTCAGATGCCCCGTCATGGTTTCAGGTCGAGGCGAACGCCGTAGGAACTCGGTGGTGAAGGCATACATAGCTTTCCAGAGGGCAGATTTCCGCGGCAATGCCTTATAATGCATCAACAGCTCGGCACTCCGACAGGCAGTGAAGCATTTCACTTCGCCGCGAATGATGAGAGCATGTGTGCAGTATTCTTCCCCACCAGGGATGAACTGCTGTAGAATCCAAGGGTTTGAGTCGGAGATGATAGGTAGACCGGAGATGTACTGTTTGGTTTCCTCTTTTGATTGAAGGGGTAGAAGAGTCATATTTCCGCGATTGGCATCATCCATACCGACGGGTTTTAGTATAAATCTGCGATTGGGGGCGGCTTTTGCACGAGCCGATAGAATGCGAATAGTGTCGAGTGTCGAGTTGACCTCGTATGTTTCTGGGACAGGGAGGCCCAATTCCTTGCATTCTTTCATGAACGAGCCTTTCTCGTGTAGCTTTGAGGTAGTTTGAACATCAAATTGTATGCATTGACAGGATGTGTGCCGTTCGATTAACTCTTTCGCGCGAGCGTCGGCGATGGCACTGGCAACTCCGGAGCAGGACACCCATAGTTCGACATTTTCGTTTTTGATAATGTCAACAAGTCGCTTCGCATACAGCTTAGCATCATCGTCTTGATATGCCTTCGGTAGCCCATAAAAGGTTGAGAGGCTGCGCGAAAATCGACCAGAGCAGGGGATGTTGGGGCTCTCAAAATCAGCTCCGATGACTCGGTGACCCGACAGATAGAACGACCGGGCTATGTTCAAGCCCTTAGCCATTCCTACTCCCGTAACTAGTATTGTCCGCTGGTTCTGATTGCTCAGTTCGCCCTGTGTTTCTTGAGATTCATGTTGAAGCTCCTCAGTTGGCTTATGATGAAGAGGAGTCCTCTTCACAGCAAGGGAAATGCATAACACCAAAGCTGAGACAGGTAACAAAAGAATACTAAATAATACTAAGCCAAAACAACGCGCTGTTTCTGAGATGGATAATAACGCAGCCATCTGATTGAAATGCGGCCAAGAAAGCTGTGGGAAGCAAGGTGAGTGGATCTAACCCCTGAAAACGTTGTGTGAGAGAATATTTAACAGCGCAGAACTTATATCATCGCGTATTAGATGGCGTGGCTTCGTTTAATTTAATGTGCCTAAATGTTTTGGATTTTTAGGTAAGTATCTTTTTCTTTTTGATATGGTCTCATTGTAGAATTCCATATGTTCAACATGGGAGTTTTAGCAATCTGCATTCACCTAGGGCAAGGGACTGGCCGGCATTAGCATTCCAATAATGACTTAGATATTTCTTTTTTGACCTATGATCACTTTCTATTCTTAGTATCTTAACTTAGAAGGTGTAAGTAGCTAGACCTAAAAATGATTTCTACGACGTCACCACTCGACGACCCTTGATGGTCACCGAAAGTCAAGTTACACACGAGCTTTACGCATATACCAAGGCTCGTATCATCAGGATGTATGCGTCAGAGTGACACTGTATTTGCGTGTATTTTCCCTACTATGATCGTTTACTTTCGTCTAGTTCTACTTGTTGGAAGAGATATGTGTCAAAAGAAAGCCACAGGATCGTAGTGTGGACTATTGTGCATGATGCTGTATGGACAACTCCCTTGACCTTAGCCTAGTACCCATGTAGCCTAGATAGGTACATCATTTTACGCCTGCGCTTTGATCCCATTCGAATGACCGTTGACGGGCATCTCTCTAACATCCATAGCGCTCAGCAAGTCTCTATGTCCGTTGAGTTGGCTATTCTTCTCGTGTATGCTATTGACACCGTTCGAGATACTATCTTTCTCTCTCAAAACTGTCATTCCGAGTGTTAGTAGGGTTACCGTCATTTGATAGGAAATATGAGTAGGTAGCTTACGGCCAGCTTCCTTGGCAGCTTTCTCGATGCTGATGTTTTCTGCCTCCAGATTGGTGTAACCAGTGTCGCTACTATCCACATATGCCTCAATACCAGCACCCTCTCGTGGGTATGCCTTCACGGCTCGCTTGTGGTATTTCAAGGCATCTTTAAGCTCTTGTACAGAAACGTCATTGAGGAAAACGCATGAGCCTAGGGGACTTGGTACAGCGAGGCGCAGCAGCCCGTCCCGTGTCTTCAGGATAGCCGCAGTGCCCTTATCCACGACCTCGTCGTCGAATTGGGGATGATCAATTGAAAGACCGGCTCTTGAAAACAGGCTTAGTAGCCTACGATGTTCCTGGTCTGAAAGTAACCCCCGCTGGTTAGCCAACGTGGCAGAGTACGCCATGTCGATAGATATCGCATGTCCGTGACGCAACGGCGTTTCTGGGATGAGTTCATGCATAGGAGACCATCTAGGTGAATGATTTGTCAGTAAATTTGGTAGTTCGACGTAAGTGTCACTGCACTCACGTATGACCATATGCGATGACCCTGTCTAGGCCGATCTCGTGAAGATTAGGTGACTCTAACTTCAGCATCTCGTAAATACCTTCGCGGTTTATCTGAGCCCGTGTTAATGTAAAGGATCTAGAAAATGCAATATGATAACTCACAATGTCTGCTGCCTTGCGGATTTCAGGTTTGGATCCATTGGCGCGACCGAACTTCATCTCAATCAGTTGTTCACAATACTTGTCTAGAAGATCGAAGACCTGAAGGTGAGAGCATGACGATATCTTGATCAACTCGGCGAAGCCATTTCGAACTTGGGCTATTGGTAGGGTGCGAAGGAATGTGAAGTCAAGGAAGGTATGTAATGGAGCATGATAGGCGCCGAGCCGGTTTTTGTACCGGCCATAGTTGACTGCTACTTTAATGCTCACGCTCGCATCAATCAAACCGATCACCGTGGTAGGTACTCGAATGAAGTTGGTGTTTCGGCGATAAGCAGCGCAGGCGAACCCGGCGACATCGGTGACGAGTCCTCCTCCTACAACAAGCACCGGTTCCTGAATTATAATCCATTAGCAGGTGTCTGGAGGGAGGGAGCTTGGCCCTGCTTACCTTTCGGATAATCCCGAACTCGGTCATGCTATCGGCTATTTCAAGGAATGTGTCGATCGTTTTGGCCTTCTCACCGATGGATGTCTGGTGAACCTTGAGCTTGAGGTTATAATGGTTGAAGTAGTTCTCCATCTTCGAGCCGTATATACCGTAGACATTTTTGTCTGTCACGGCCAGGACCCGGCCCCATGCCTTGTAGCAGTTGGCAAGGCTCGGGTTAGCAACGTCAAACACTCCATCGACGAATGTGAAGTCATATTCGATTTTCTCGTAGCCCTCTACGTGGAATCCACTCTTGGTCTCCTGAACACTGGCTTTGAGATCCGACATCTTGGGAATATAGATAAGGTAAATAGTGTATCTAGGTACAGGGTCAAATGATGAGTGTAGGAGAATAAAAGTTTTCGATAAACGGCTGCTCTAAGCATAGCAAGGAGCTTCAAGGTTCAAGTACTAGAAACTGTTCCGTGGATGACTGTCATACTTCAACCTTCAAGTCGTCATTATTTCGCATTCGTATTTTTCCCAAATGCTTTGTCTCACACGTCTACATCCATTTCCGTCATGATTGGCCTTACTTTCCTTCTTCTTACGCAGAGCTGGCCTTCGCAGTATGCATGTAGTTCAATGCTAGGTGAAAACAAGCTTCATGTCGTCCCTGATCGACACGAGATTTCACGCGACAAATCTCACACTAGTCAAAATTAGGAAGAGAGATCTCATAATCCCGATTAGTTGTCGAGCAACCACCATAAGAGCAATATTTGTTGATAGTTCCATAGATCCCAGCTATTTGAAGGTCACTGAAACGTCAACTTTTCGGGAACATGATCGTGTCATAAGCTCTTAAGATTTTCTTACAGCCGAGAAAATAGATGAATCATTGACTGTGAAATGCGGTGAGACAGGCCAATGCCTGAATGACAAGACCGATACAATCCATACCAATGAATCCAGCATGGGATTTGACAATACCATGTACCTATTCAGCTAGATTCATGTTTCATCTTCTAACAAAGACTGGGCATACAAAATCTCTTCTGCATTAGTGGCATGCTACTGCAACTAGGAATCTTATTTACCGCTATGTCGGCCCAAGAAAGATGTCGATGACCTCAAGACTTCAATGCAAACACATAGTTAGTCGTACAAAGCAGTCACGACATCTATGAGGGCGACATACCTACAGAGTAAATTGATATCAATGAGCTAGCATTCAGTCACTGACTTTCACTTGGATCGATAATCGTCTTATTCAATACCAGTACGATGGGAGGACTGCAAAACGGCTCATTCAAAGGGGAAGCATATCAACCACAAGAAGATGTATACGTGAGTTGAACTCATTATGAGCTCCAAATTAAAATGAGACTGTGCACTAAATAACAGATAGTTTGATGATGGAAGAGAAATCGAACTCCTTCATTTCATCTATAGCCACCCGCAGCTCGATGACATGCGAGGAAACCCCCAACGTGTCCTTGATGCGATTGATGAGTATGGTAAAACTAAGAAATATCTAAGTGTGTATCAATTTTCCCTGAAAATCCTAGTGTCGTTTTACGGTCTCCTTAAAGTGGTGTATTTGCTCACTCGTATAATAGTGAACATCGGCGAATACAAATCCAAAACGGTCACTGACCTGATCAAGCACGAGAGACCACAGACTATGGTTGAGTTGGGTGGTTATGTTGGCTACTCGGCAATAGCTTTCGGGGCTGCATTGGGAGATGCCGGAGGGAAGCGATATTATAGCTTGGAGATGAATCCTGAGTTCGCAGCAGTCATAACCATGCTCGTTGACCTAGCGGGGCTGAGCGAGGTGGTGAAGGTGATAGTTGGTCCTAGCTCTCAGTCGTTGGAACGACTACACAGGCAAGGCGTGTTGAAGCACATCGATCTCCTCTTTCTTGACCATTACAAGCCAGCGTATACACCTGACTTGAAGCTCTGCGAGGAACTCGGGTTGGTTGCAGGGGGGTCTATCTACGCCGCAGATAATGGTATGGTTGCCCCTGAAATCAGATTGGGATGATTCACTTACCTGCTACAGTGGTTAAACCCGGAAATCCCGTCTATTTGGAGTATGTTCGGAGCACAGTATCGGAGAAGAAACAAAAACTCCAGGAAGGCGATGGGAGTGGACCTAAGGGAAATCCCAACTTGATATATGACAGCCAATTCATCGAAGGCTGGGAACCAAGCGGCGTGCCTGTAAGTATCGCAAGCATCCTCATCGTACTCTTGAAGTTAACAGGAGAAAAGGACGCGATAGAAATAACCAGGTGCACTGGAATACAGACCTGAAATCGGCGGTAGCGTAATCGAGTGTAAACATATTATATATCACACCACGGGTTTACACATCTATCCCTGAATCTATCTTGCAGAACTTATACTTCTTTTCAATATGTGCTTACCATTTCACTCTTGCTTCTTCTTTCTGTTACTTTTTAGGGCTTGGCTCTGAGAGTACCTAGTAGATGTAGTTTGCAACGTGTGGGTAAGGGGGGTAATGAATCATCATATGCAGCCCTCATTCCAGGGGTCATTTACCATTTCACCATGACGTGTTCAAATAAAGGCTATAAGCCAATTACTCCACTTCTTAAACTAATGCTTCAGGCACGATGATCTGAGTGTTGTGCGATACTCCTAATATCGAATGTGCTATGTCTCTAACCTCTAGTGAGCGCAAGTCCTACGCTTATGCAACCCTCATTACCCGCGCCAGTTATCTAGCAGGCGTGGTGATTCTAGCAGACACGCTCAAAAAGAATAATTCAAAGTACCCCCTAGTCGTACTGTATCCTTCAAGCCTATCATCAACTACGATACAAGCTTTGGAGCTCGAGTCTTCAAAGAGCAATCTCCTTCTCCGCCAATGCGACCTACTTCTACCCCGAGAGAACTTCAAGGCCAATCTAATAGCCGAACGTTTCGAGGATACTTGGACTAAGCTTCGTGTGTTTGAGCTATATGAATACGATGCGGTCTGCTACCTCGATGCCGACATGGCGATTTTCCGGAATATGGACGAGGTTTTTAAGAACCTAACATCACTACCAGACGGGTGGCTGGCCGCAAACCATGCGTGTGTCTGCAACCTGGACCATGATCTTTGGGCCCCCGAGGAATGGCGCCCGGAAAACTGTGCATATACCCCTCTTTCTCATCCAGGGGCGCTTTCCCATCCTATACAACCAACACCTGAGAGACCTTCGACATATCACCTCTTGAATAGTGGAATGCTCTTATTCCGACCATCGAGGATTTTATGGGAATCCATTATGGACTTCTTCAACACCACGCCTCTACTGCCAACCTTCAAATTCCCGGATCAGGACTTTCTCGCACATTTCTTCAACCGAAAGTGGATGGCGCTAGGGTGGCAATACAACGCTCTTAAAACCATGAAATATTGGCATCCGAATATCTGGCGCGATGAAGAGATCATCTGCCTACATTACATCGTGGATAAGCCATGGGCTAGTCGTGTTGGCCAAGACGGTGTTGCGGGCTATAAAGGACAGGATGGTGTTACTCATACTTGGTGGTGGAACGCTTGCAATCAATGGGAGCATGATAGGACAAACTCTCGTGATGGAGATGAAGTTGTGGCGTTGGTCAGGAAAGGGGTAGCACGGCCCCTAGGCTTAGTTGATGGTTGGGTAAACATGGAACTCGATCCTGATATGAATGCTATTGGGAATGGTGTTCAGAATTTTGCGAATAATTAATTCTAAGTAGAAGGATGGTAAATTGATCTACCGCGTTATGATAGACAGTGTGCGCATATCTCAATATAAAGCACTATTACTGCGAGATCAGGGTTGGGGTTGGAGTTAAAGTTGGGGTTAGTCCCCATATTTCGGGGTTGGGGTCAGGGTTACCGCATGAATCCCTGGGCATCGAATTACGTTGACGTATAGAATGAAAATGCGGTCTGATGGGTGATAGCCCTCTGGTGTTTTAGAAAGCTTTAGTTGTATGATATGTTTGCCTTTGAAATATTTTTCTTTCCATATTTGGCAACGCTGCGATGCCAAATAATTATAAATGAATGTGGATTAAATGGATCACAGCTTGACTAACATTTACATTGAGCTTTCTTCCGAGAGCCAAATATTTGAATGAACTTGGAAGGAAATTAAATTGTACAGGAGGTAGTTACTAGCAGTTATCGTTCTTATCTTGGGTAGTTCTTTCGTGCGTAGATTATATTTACTACCTAGGTAGGTAGGTCAGGTGCGGCTCGTGGGACTGTTGGACGTACCTACCCTCATACGGGCACTTTCTTTCTTTGAATATTTCAATCCCAATGAATTTCCCATAAGGAAGTCGCGGCGATATTATGTGAATATGCACCAAACCAAACGAGGAATAGAGGCCCCATAGTCCCCTAACCTCCAGGGCTAACACCAAAGACGAGAGGTTCGACCCTTCCTCAAGACCCCTATCAACCCGTGAATCATTTCGTTTATAACAATATTTCATGATATTCACAGCCATTACCCTGGTCTTCAAAGAAAGACAGTGACTAGATGTTATTCACTATCATTAAGAACTATTCAACAAGGGCATGAGGTAGTTCCTATATAACTGCATCACCTTTCCAGCATTTTTTTTCTTCTTCTCTTCCCTCAGAGACTTCCAGCAGAAGGACAGAAATCTCTCAGATCAACCTCACCACCAACTGCTTCTTCCTAGAAGCCATACCAAGGTGAGCCAACCGCTTCATGCGCTAGTCATCGCCACAGAGAATACTAACATTGCCTTTGACAGAAAACTTCAACCAATTTCCCAAACCAAGATCCCGATCCAGCCCAAGTCTGCCTGGTATGAGACCTACATACACTCTCTAAAGCTGAAGCAGTTACTAACATCTTTCGGTTACAGCCATGTCAGTCTTGTCTACCGGCCCGCGTCCCGAGTGGATACTCCGTACGCTTCCGTACCTAAGCGTGAAGCTCGGAGAGCTCGAGGGACATATCATCGCCCTCAAAGGACACATCAAGCATTTCCGAGAAGAGATGTTCAACCTGCTGGACCACCACGGAGCCCTGAAGGAGTGGGATTACTGGGGAGAACTCCTCGACGACATCGACGAGACTCACCAGGGCCACGTCGAGCGCCGCTCAATCTGCGCTGGCATCATAGAGACAGGAAGCCTCGACATGCTTCTTGATCTCCCGCACGCCATCAGCTGGCTTGAGTTTAAGATATTCAACCACCTCTGGATCCGCATGGCTGTCGACAACATCTTTCGAGAGCTGTTCGAGTGCGAGGAACACTGGGATTCGAAGGAGGTGATTGAGCTCGTGGGACACCTCCGAAAGCTCATCAAGACTTGGGGAGAGCACTGAGCACGATCGATCTTGGGTCTCGAGACGCGCAGTTTGTCTAGGAGAGACAAGGAACGGGAGCCGGTGTGATTCTATGCGATGCGTCGCAGAGAGCAACTAAGAGTTGCGCAGGCCTAAACAGTGAGATTGACATATCAATCTAGGTAATCAATTAGGCACTAATATATCACAATAACCCAATACTCATGGTATTAGATTTGTGAAAGATCTGCGCTGTAGAACAACCGTCCATATTTCCAACCATGTGATTCCAGCTTTGCCTGTTGTGTATCCTACAAACCCAAGGCCATGAAAACATCCATTTTAGGTCCATGTATCCCAACTTATCCTATATCTCTTTGACGAAACCGACCTCGACGACCCTATCCATAGAAAGTCGTAAGTTGGCGATCTTGGCACGCGTGTTCTCTCTTATCCAGAGGAATGTCGTTAGAATAATGCGTCGCGGGAAGGATGCAACATGATGCTTGATGCGCATCTGCTCCTTGCCCACGACGTACATGACCTTGGCAGCGAAAGCCCGATCCAGTCTTCCCAGCTCTGCCTTTGCTGCCTCGTCCGAAAGCGCAAGAATTTCCCTCTTCCTGTCGCTATTTTCGGCAGACGAGGTCTGGTTAAGCCCTGTCGACACTGCATGATCTTGTGTGTGTGTCTGATCATCGCCGGTGGCCATTCTTGCTAAGCGATGCTCGTCGTCTTCAATCCCATTGGCGTGTCGGATGACGAAATTTCGAACCTGTTCGTAAATAAGCGCTGCTAAGTCCGGTGTAATGACTTCGTCCATGTAACCATGCCGAATGACTAGCCTGTAACACCCCGGGATAGATGGAATCCGCGATATGGCATATCGATCACAGACCGGCGCCGACGGAGCTTCGACTGGATGTAGATGGAAAAAGACAATAACGTCAGGGACGGTGCTAAATTTACTGACAAACTGACTGAACACCGTTGGAGTTAGTATTCCCGTCTTGTCAAAGTAAATGCCGAAACCTCTGATTCTGCTAACGGGACCACCACCCCACCGAGGTCCTAAGACAAGGGGGCTGTCTAAAGTGTCGTCTGTCCGATGAACCAACTGTGCAGGCCGGAACCGGTCTTCTGCTTCCGCTCGCCATTGGTTCTCCTTTCCAAAACGCCAGAGCATGAAGATACAGGTCAAGATACCCGCGATAGTAATCGTGAACCAAGCCCCATCGGGAACCTTCGTTAAAGCAGAGGAGAGATACAGACCGTCGAACGTGGCGAAGAATAGCCATGGGAGGACGACGAGATACGGAGGTAAGCGCCATACGATGAGCGAGGCCAGGGTTACCATGGACGTATCGAAGAATGTCACGAACATGACACATACTCTAGGGGACTATTAGCATAGATTGGTGCATTTAGATGCGATTCCAACATACCCATACGCATTGCCAAGGCGAGTTGTGTTGGAGTACACACAAGTAACCAGGATAGTGCCCAACATCAAAATCCAATTGATGAAGGGCACATAGAGCTGCCCGTGGAACTTCGTCGATGTATGAACGACCTTCACCTGCGGACAATACGACAATTTCATCAACTGACTGATGAGCTACATCCAGGTAACTTTTAGCACTATTTCTTCACCGAGCAAAATTCGTTCACGTACCTGGAAGACAGCCGTGATCATAGCCTGCGAAGCAACAATAGCCGCCAGCACTGCAACAATCAAGCTAGGATACAGCATCCCGGGAGGCACCGCATTGTAGAACGGGTTGGTGTAGGCATCGGGATGATCGCTGATATACGCCGCCTGGCCCAGATACGCCAGCAGCAAGCAAGGGTAGCACCAAGACAGCCAGCTGATCTGGATGGCGCGCATGCTGAACGCGCCCAGGTCGGCGAACAAAGCCTCGACGCCGGTGAACGACAGCAGGATGCCGCCGAGCATCTTCCAGGCGGCCGTCTTCTTCGCGGCGAAGAAGTGGATGGCGAAGTACGGCGAGAAGGCCTTGAGCACGGACTCGTCGTACACGACGAGGTTGTAGATGCCGAAGCCGGCGTTGAAGCCCAGCCACAGGACGACGACGGGCGCGAACGCGCTGGCCAGCTTCGTGGTGCCCAACGGCTGGATGAGGAAGAGCACGACGAGAATCCCGCACGACGTCCCGACGATGGTCGGGCTGCTTATGTCGGGCTTGACCACGGAGAGGCCCTGGACCGCGCCCAGCACCGATTGCGCGGGCGTGAGCACGCCGTCCGCGATGACCATGGACACGGCGAGGACGCCGATGGTCTTTAGCAGGCCGCGCGTGAACATGCTCCCCTCGATGGTGGACCGGAGCGTCCGATTGCTCGGGCGCATGTCGTTTGTCTCGTGGCGCTCCATCTTCACCAGACGCTCCTCTCGCGGATCGCGGTCTGTGATATTAGCCTGGCGGCGATGTTAACTACCTATCCATGCAAGGAAATGTTTTCGGGGGTTTCTTTCATCCGCGACGTACGTATCGTGTTAGCAACGAGTAGCAGCTGAATGTGCCTCCCTCTCCCTGGTTGTCGGCGTGCAGGATGATCAAGATGTACTTCAGCGTCACCATGATGGTCAGCGACCAGAGCACGACGGAGAGGACCTCGAGAAGGTCATCGTAGGACGGCTGGTCGGTGAAAGTACTCGAAAACACGTATAAAGGACTGCCACATCTTAGACTCAACTCCACGAAACAAATAACCGTGTTCAAATGTAAGGTGAGGAAGCAGAAGAAAACCATACCTCGTTCCAATATCACCATAAATAACGCCGACGGACTGATAAGCCAGCCTTTGCGCACGGGCAGTCAGTCAGCACACATCTACCACAAACCAAAAAAAAAAAGTATGCTGCTCAATAAATCGAATGGGAGCTACGGTACCAGAGCAGCGCAGTGCCCTTGAAGACCTGTTTCTTCCTGCCGTCGTCGCGGAGCCAGTCGTCCTCGTCCTCGACGTCGAGATGCTCGCTGCGCTGCTCGTCGGAGGGGCGGCTCCCCAGCCTGCGAGTGCGCGACAGGCTGCGCGTGTGGTACACGCCGCCGACGTCCGGGCCGCTGCTCGAGTCCGCCGGCTTGATGGCCATGTCGTCGTCCGCCGCCGCCGCGATGGTGATCTTGGAGACCGCCATGATTCACGTTACGTTACGTTACGTAGGGTAGTAGCGAAACAGGAAGGCAGGAAAAAGCAATATCAATTGGTGTTATTGAGAAAACATTGAGACACAAATTTGTAGTGTAGGTAGGATCTTCTGATGTCACCGTGTGGTAAGAGAGTAGACCTGCGCTGCAAATTTGATTTGACGTTACAAAGATGAGAGAGGGCTGCCACCTACTATAAGAGCGCATGCAATTCAGGTGGCGTGCAATGGGCCAGACCAGACCACCCGCTTGTTCTTTGCTCTTTCGAGGATCCTGGATCCTGGCCATCTCGTGTCAATTGACATGTCACTTACATGCGTACCTAGCTATCTACATGGCAACGATAAGGTGAGGGAGTCAGCGTGGGGAGAGGAGAAGAGAACCTTTCCGGTTGGCTTTTGCACGTGGAAGCTTGTGAGCCTACAAAAAAGCATGGAAATGCACGTTGCTGATGGAGAGAGCTAGATAACCGGCGAGAAATGACAATCGGCAGGCGGGCGGCCTCTCAACCAGGGGCTGGGGTCCAAGCTATTGTCTCCAACGAGTGGGATTGTCGTCGCTTTGTGGTCAAAAGCTTTCCGGATTGGGATAGCTTTTCCTCCGGGAGACTTACGTAGGTACTCCAGCTACGGTATAAGTCATCCCTGAAGACCCATTCAAGCTTCAGAAGCTTGACTGAAGCTTGATGGCCGTAATATCCCGAAAATATCAAATCACATGATCGAGTGCCTCTCAATAAAGGTTGCAAATTCAAGATCCAGTCCCGCGGATCGATGTTGAGGAGGGTATGATGGCGTCGAATTGGAGGGTTGATATCCTTATCGCGAGGTAGCCTCACGGTAAGAAAAAATAGTCACCGAAATACCCAAAGTTGCATTCCGTAGGGTTCATAGAAGCGAGATTAGCGGGCGGTGTGCCACACGGTTTCCCGGGATCCCATGGGGGAACAAAAATAGCTCATTCCGATGCTATGCGAATTGGTACTTGTGATGAACAAACATGGGCGAAACTTTGGCATTTCAAATATGGAGTCCTAGATGTGGATGTCTTAGTTGAACGAAGTAGATAAAAATCTAACAATAGAAATAATTCAAAACCACTCAAGACAGGTTTGCTAAATGTCAACTACTGCATTCGACCTGCTCCGTAGGATACGAATACATAGGCAAGTAAATAGATAGATGTCTAGATAACTGCAGGACATGTAAGTGGTAGTAATTGGTATGCCGTAGATATGCGACTCTGCATGCAACTTCCAACTCAGGCAGTTAAGACGGCTTATAAGGTGCGGCACACGAATCGCAGTCAGATAACCCATCGATCGGTCTTGATAATAAAAGAGGAAACGAATCTTCGCCCGTCTATTTTTGTCTTTTCTCCAGTTCGAACCTTTTTTCCTCGTCTTCTTTTTTAGTGTAACCCGAGAGAATGACCTAGCGTTGAAATCGATTTCGATAGTCTAAAGGCAAGTCGTCAACTCTAACGATGCACTCGAAAGGGGACTCCAATTAATCCAATTGGTCAATGGTTTGTCCATTTTTGTCCGATCCATTTGTTTCACCAGCGACCTTGGTTCCATCTTCCCGAGAAACGGGGAAGTTCCAGCTGAAGTCATCCTTGATCTTTCCTAGCTGGATGCCCTGTAGCTGGGTCAATAGGCGCAAGCAAATCGGACCAGCATCCTCGACAGAGTCGGCGAGGAATGTGACTTGTTCGGAATCATCCTTGGTTGATAGGCGCTCGTGCTTCCCAACAACAGAGGAAATGGATTGTGATGAGGCGGGATCAAGGCGGCGCGTGATAGACCGTATCGGTACCAAAGCTGCAGCAGTACCTGCGGCCATGACCTCGGAGAAGTTAGGCAATTCGGCGTATTTGATCTGCGAAGCAGGTTAGCAGAGCTGATGGAGAATGATTTCAGAATGACGGCTCACAGATCTCTTCTCCACCTTCCATCCAAAGCTGCGACCGATATCTGTGATGCTGTCTGCCGTCACGCTCTGGATCACGTTCTTCGAATCGGGCACCACGAGCGTCACATCATCCCCGTTTACGAGAGCGCCAATGAAGCCGCTTGTGCTGAACTCGTCGATTTCGGAATGCGTCGCACTGTCTAGGTGAAGGGTGATGCCGTATCCCTCATTCCTCGCCTTGTCGCTCCATCGGAGAACAGGTGCATAGTTACCTCCAACCTTTGCGCTTCCCGTCCCGTTTGGTGCTGCGCGGTCGAACTCGTCCAAGATTAGCGCCTGGACGGGGTGCGTACCGTGGTACACTCCAGTGGGCACGACATAGACGGCGAATGTGTATTCCTCGGGCGGGTTCAATCCCAGCTGTGCGCTGGATCCGTAGATCTGTGGTCGGATGTACATAGCGGCACCGGTCTCGTGCGGCGGAACATACTCGGCGTTAAGGGATACGGCCGCTTTCACGCCTTCGAGGAAGAGCTCGGTAGGTACAGGAGGGATGGAGATGAAATCTGCTGAGTGTTGCATTCGAACGGCATTTCGGTCAGGTCGGAAGATCTGGAGGTCTCCGGAGGGATTACGGAAAGCCTTAAGGCCCTCGTAGGCTTGCTGGCCGTAGTTGAGAGCCGGGGCCATGCCATGAATGCGGATATAGGGGTCGGTGACAAACTGGAGAGGTGTCCATTTTCCAGTCTTTTGTGAGTAGTGCGACTCAATGTGGCCGTTGACTAGCGGTGTCCAGACTATTTAGCCCATTGTGTCTCTGTAGATATATCTGAAGGCAGCAAAAACGTGACTCACCCTCGCGAACCTTGAAACCAACGTTAGACCAGTCAATGGTGTTGACCGGTGGTGGTGGGAATGGAGCCATTGTTTTTGATATTGCACTTTCTTTGCTTAAATCTCAATTGATCAATCGCGAGTTTACCTAGACCCTCAGTTCTTTGGTATGAAGTCTTGTTGAAACTGCAAAAATGCCATTAATTCATTGGCTCATGAAATTTGGTGCGCGTTCGAAATTTGGGCAACTTCTGTAGGGACCAACTGTACCAATCCAGGGATCAATTCACTGCAAGGGGCCTCCGACAACCGGAACCGCGGGGTAATTTTCGTACCTACGTGGGGTCCAGAACGTCAGCTTAATCAGCTTCACTGGCTTCTCGCTTTCAACAGGAAGTCGTAGACAACTTATAGTTCAGCTTGTTGTGTTTACGATGGAAGCGACGAGCATGAGGATGAATTATTTGAGCATTCATCCTAATTGCTTAAATTCGGGTGTAATTCCTCCTTTGTGCCTTGAATTTCCTTTAACCACCAAACTCCTTGACTCCAATCCTTTGACCATTTCCGACCACAGATGAGAACCCGACATCCTTTCTTCTTAATCAAATCGATCGGTGAATCCCCGACGGCAACTCCGCTCAACTCTTGACTATCTTCAAAGGGCCAGCCTTCTGGAGCTGACGCCATGTCTGAGGAATATCCCTCAAGCTAACTTCCTTACTTCCCGATGTAATAACTGTGGCAACTAATAAACCAGGTAGCCAACCAGCTTGGACATGGAAATAAAGCAACCGGCTATCCGTGTCATAATAAGCCCAGTTCTCCCGAGGCATTCGCCAGCGCGAGTCAGATTTCCGCTGTCATGGAATGCTTTCCTTTCCGAGTTGCGGCCAGTTTCGGTCGTACTAACAATTTGGTGATGCTTGTGTTTGTGTGTTTGTCATGTCGGAACTTGAATAATCCCACGGCTTCTTTATATCTTCACGTCACAACCCATCGCAGCTCAACTATCGTTGTTTCATTATGTAGTAGTAGGTAGATTAGTTGGGGTATGAGGTTGTAACCCACGACCAAAACCACGGGTCCGAATCGGCTGCCGACGTGGGGTTCGTGGGGTTTACTGGCTCCATGGTGTTGTTTCTGGTGTTGTTGCAAGGCAATGCAATTATCTCTTTATTCTCGTTCGGACTGGTCGCTGACCGTTTACAGCTTTAGTATGAACGTGGCTTAATGATGCGTGGCCGTCTGAAGAGCTGATGTTGCGAATAGATGTTAGGCGTTTCAATTCGTATATAAATGCCAACAGTTCTGTATGTTTCCTTCTTATAGGGGTGCGTTCAACAATTGGGTGAAAGTATAACTTCAAATCAAGGTGGACGGAACTCCGGAAGTGTATGCTTTGTGTTGGGGATAAGACGGACGTCTCCGCCTTGAAGTCAACTGTTGTGTTCGATTTTGAGGCACCGATGCCTGGTAGGGATCTCTCTCAACAAGATCGAATAACAATTGATGTAAAGTCTGAGGCACAACATCTCTCGGAAACTTGGGAGGACGTCGACCTAGTTATACAAAACCCTATCAATGATGTTGGTACCTTACGACCACATTTGTAATTAGTTTCGGAGCTACGATTCGGACGACTGCCAGCACTATAGGAAGGGATGTGCAACGCTACCGGGTCCCTTCCACACTCCCCGAGGCGACGGTGCGTTTCTAATTTGTTCTCTCGGACGGAGATAAACGTGGAGTTCACGCCGGTTGGGGTCTTATCTGCTACATACATACCACGTTGGTGTTATCTCCAAACCGGACCAGGCCAACCAGAGGAGTGGCAAGAGCTAGAGATGACTACGCATTGGTCTATGCCGATGCAAGTAGTTTGACGATCAACACGCGTAAGCAACATGATTCCCACGATGCCGCATGAAAACGCGGAGTTTCCCATGCGCCGAGACATCGTCAACTCCATATCCTCCTACCGCATCTCGCGGAGCGCATACGTGATGGGTGTCCCGGTCATCCTACATCGGCAGACCCTTGTTTGGCCTGGCTAAACCCCACATAACCGTGCCATTGGGTCCTCGCACCACCACCTCCGTTTCGCGGCACCTTTCCGGCATCTATTTTCATATAAGTTTGCATGATTCTGGATCCATCCCGGCAGTCAAAAGCCCATCTATCTCTCGTCCGATATTCACATGTCCCATCTCAAACGTGTATGGGGTATCATCTTGTCGTTACGATGCTCTGATCACCCCTCATAGGATGGCCAGGCCAATCTGCTGAGTATCAAGCCACCTCGAAACACTTGTGTCGCACTCCATAGATATGACACCGAATTAATTAATTCAGATGTGTAGCATTGCCATTTAGCATATCAGAGCACCTCGTTCGAGCTCTCGTCACAGAATATATTTCATGTAAATTCTAGCTTCGTGAATGGGCCCATCACAAGGAGGGCAACGCGTTCAATTTCGTCCATCCAAATCGTTTTAAGGCTCATAGTCTCATTCGGTCGGCTTCCTCCAGGTATCCATCCACCAGGATCGGAAACCGAATACAAGAAAGTGTAGGTAGTTGCAGCGCAATTTCGGCGTTGAAGGGTGCGAAATGGGGAATTTGTAAAGATGCCTTGGATGATGAATCTAGATCAAGGTGTTTTCTGAACTCGGGAAGCTTATACGCGCGATATCCCAGCTACTCGGTCCGAATGTAGGTAGTCATGATGTTTTCTAGACCGGCAACTCACCCGGAGATCTTAGAAGCATTGAATCTATGGTACCCGATTATGTAGGTAATAGGCAAGCTGTAGTAAGACTACCTACCTAGCCCGATATGCCAGAGTGTGATATCATATATCTGATATCGCCTTGATTTTCGTAGCAATATCTTTCAAGTTTCCGAAAAGACAAAGGAATGATGGAACACGTCATAAATATACAGGCAGTAGAATGATTGGTTAGTGGAGTAGGGGTATCTATTCTCTTGTTACACATTCTAACCTAGTGTCATCTAATCCATTTACAATACCAACAGGATTATGTAGGCACAAGAAAGTTGCTGCCTTAAAATACCAAAACTCGCCAATCGCCGTGTATATGCATTCATTAGACTATCCGAACGTCGTCTCATCGTTCCATGTATACGCCCTCAATGCCTTCATCCCGAATATGAAAATGCTTTTGTCCCACACGTAAATCCGTCCCATCTCAAAAAACTTGCCTGAGCCTCCTGAATCTAGCTGGGATACAATTTTAAGCGGAGCGACCCAGTTGTAAAAAGAGAACGTAGAAACCCGAAGATTTATCAACGCCGTTCTAATGCGTTTCCCTA
This sequence comes from Hypoxylon sp. CI-4A, assembly GCA_002120315.1. Taxonomy (NCBI): domain Eukaryota; kingdom Fungi; phylum Ascomycota; class Sordariomycetes; order Xylariales; family Hypoxylaceae; genus Hypoxylon; species Hypoxylon sp. CI-4A. The sequence continues at coordinate 549,638 of KZ111535.1, forward strand.
GTTTTTTTAGTACAAGGACTCTTCATCTAATGAATGGGGTAGTCTCTGTTTCGGCTACGAAAATGCAGATATCACAAATTCGCACCAACCGAGCTTAACGCCATATTGCCAAAAAGGCGAAGTAGTAATACCAAACGTCAACACCAACATTAAAAGCCCATTACTACCTGTTGGCGTTGAATACCCAGAACGCTTCCGAGCGCACGAGGCCTAGCAATGTCGCTGCCTTTTCTGTCTAAGAAAGGCTGGCAAGCTTTTGCAAAGTTACGAGAACGCCTGCCTATGAATTAGTACAGCTTGCCAATAGAGTGTAGTACAATAATTACTTACCGCTCACACCCTGAGTCAAGGTGGTGGTAGCCTCGGTGTTGCGGTTACCCAGACTGACCGTGACAACGTCCTTCACACCCTTTAAGTGGTTAGCCCACTTGAATACCTTTTCATCCTCACGTCCATCGCCGATAACCATCAGGAAATCCACGGCGCTCTCGCCAATGTCACGGGGCTTATTCGCCTCCTGGAAGACTTCTGCAGCAGCGGTATCCTTGGTCCAATCTATTGACTCAACGACAACACAGTCTTCTAGTTGCGTAGCATGGACTCGCTGCTCCTCACAGGACTCATTGATATGGCCCGTCCAATCGCTGGCTTGGCGTTCAGCATTGGCATAGTCGTCCGCGTTCTTGTAGTGGAACGTCAGCGAGCAATTGCGGTCTTCGATCTCGGATCCTGGTGTACGTTCAAGATAGTATTGAAGGATTCCCTTAACTGACTCCTTCCAAGCGACGACTTTGTCATGGTCCGCTACTTCGGTCCAGGTATTCTTGCCAGCGATCTTGATGAAACATCCATTTTCAGCGATAAGACCCAAGTTCGGGACTAGGCGGAAAAGACGATCGAGTTCTTCGGGTCTACGTCCTGACATAACGTATATCGTGTTGTGAGGGTCATCGACCAGGTCGTTTAATACGTCCAGGGTGCGCTAGAAGTATGTTAGCATCTGCAGTTCGCCTGCAATCTATAGGGATGGGACACAAACCTGAGGATTCATTGGAATGATTTCATTCATTGGGCCGTAGGGAATCAGCGTGCCCTCAAGATCGAGCAAGAAAAGTCTATTCTGACTCTTCGAGTACCTCTGGCCGAGGGTAGTCAAGTTCAATCGAGGAACCGACGTTTGGTCATGTTTGTGCTGCTCCTCGTAGGCTTGGTCGAGTGATGACAAGAAGGTTGAGAACCAATGGCCTCCGGTGTGTTGGCTAACAATTTCCCGAAGCGCTTCCCATCGCTCCGCTTTCTCCTTCTCGGGCATCTCGAGGGCTTGCTTGATAGCCTCGGAACATTGTCGATAACTCCATGGGTTGACGGTCAATTCCTTGTTGCTAAACAAGGAGGCAGTTCCGGTGAATTCGGACAGGATGAGAGATCCGTGCTTCGTTTCGCTGTACTTCCCGTCTTGGCAAACGATGAATTCGTGAGATGTAAGATTCATTCCCTCGCGTTGACTGGTAATCATGAGAGCGTCTGCGATTGTTAGAAGGGCAAGATATTGAGGATACGGAATATCTTGTTTAAGATAGACAAGAGGCAGGTACGCGAGGTTGGCCCAGTTAGAGTTGACCCTGGTGACGATATCGCCAACGGCGGCATCCAAGTCCGTCTTCTCACCGGTGGACAAGGCAACCTGGATCAACACAACCTTGTCTCTCCATTGAGGGTTCTTGTTAAGAAACAACTCATAGGAGAGGAGCTTCTGCCGAACTCCGCGAACGTGATCCAACTTGTCGCGGGCGACGATGATCTTCTTGTCCTTATATCTGTCCTTCATTATCTCAATCCATCGCATTACTTCCTCCTCTTCGCGATGGGTGTTGAGGTTGATGGGATCGATACCAATGGCGTGATTCATGACATTGACGAACCGATCCTCCAATTGGACGCCATCGGGCGTTGCCTCCACGGACAAGAGACGGCTGCAGGTCTGAAGGAAGTGGCGCGAGTATTCGTGGATTTGGAAACCAATCAAGTTCGCGCCAAGCATGCCTTCGAGTAGCTGCTTTCGGACGGCAAGACATCGGAAGACCTCGGATGAAGGGAAAGCAACGTGCAAGAACAAGCCGATTTTCGCGTCTGGGAGCTTCTTCCGAACCATTCCTGGGACTAGGAGCAGATGGTAATCGTTAACCCATATCGTATCGCCTCGCTTCCAGTTTTTAACGATTTTGTCTGCGAATGCTTGATTGAGGTTAACGTAGAATTGCCACGAGTGGTCTTCGTATGCTTTGCTCTTTGGGTTGTCGGGGATCTGGTAGTGGAAGACAGGCCAGAGAATCTGCTTGCAAAAGTGCAGATAGTGACCATCGAAGTCCTTGTCGGAGCAGAACACGGGGTACATGTTGTACTCGGTTATGAATCGGTCATTGATATCTTCCTTCTGCTGCGTTCCTTCTAACGCGTCCGTGGGCATCCCTAGTGTCCCAACCCAGGAGTATTCTCCAGCATGACCATCGCGAGCAGCCGCTTCGGCTGCATTGCGCAGACCTCCATTTCCTTGGTCAGCATTGACAATACGCCAATTGGCATGCGCAAAGACTCGGTCATGACTGTCGCTTCGGGTTACACGAGGTTGAAGGACTCCTTGTCGTCCGAGTTCCTTGGCCTTCTCAAGCGTTCTGTTATGCTCCAATAGAGACGCCGGCGGTGGTGAATTCGCTCGGGACTTGGGTTGGTTTGCTCGACCACCCCATTTCGGTGATTGCTTGTCAGTGGGTGCCCTAAACTGCTCCTCGTCATCCGAGACGTTGGCCACGCGGAAGCCATCTTCGTTTACGAAAAGGCCATCGTCAAGGTAAGCATTCTCCTCTTCGGGAGTTTGTGGCGGGGTTATCGCTGGGTCAGGAAACAGGCTCGTGCGGAGCTCTAGGGGAGGTCGCTTCGGCGCCTTCTTGTTGTTTTGCCTTTGGCTGTGTCGCTCGCTAGAGGCTGGCGCATCTGGCAGTCTAAAATAGACTGTTTTGGGAAGAAACCTGAGAGATACAAGGTCAGATATAGCTTAGAGGGGCAATATGAAAATAGAATAAAAATAGAGTTTAGCACGAGGTCAAATCAAATAACGGCGGTAGCCCCTCCAGCCCACCTTGCCGCGGGGCAAAGAACTCGAAGCTTAAAAAGCTGGTATCATGGAGGCAATTATGTATGTTAAGAGCGATGATGCCGGATAAAAAAACGAATTCTCGCATAAAAAAATAGACGATAAAGAATATCAAAAGGTGTAATAACGGATTGAACTTACAATGAGGCTAAGAAAATAGTCATCGTGGAAAAAGTATGGTTTCAGTAAAACCTGGTAAAGGTGTTGGTGTGGAAAGGATTGTGGCAGAACCCAGACTGCGAATTTATCTGCGAGACAGTCTGGATAATATATTTATTTTAAGGAAGCCTTAATAGCAAGTTCATAAGAAGGGGATATCTATCCTCCAGTCGCGTGATTTGGAAGACAGATGATGTCGGGTATTTTTGTATGTTTGCTCCTAGTAACTTGCTTGAATTCACTGAAGCTCGAGATTGAATATTAAAAAAAGTTTGAGATCGGACGTCCCTCTTTTAAGAGTCGGATGACTGCACGGCGGAGGGGAACGGAGGGATTAAAACGGTTGCTACCGGGGTGGGTTAGTAAGAAAGGTTATTGATTAATGATAGGTCAAGGTGACGCAAAAAGGAAGAAATATCTCGAGAGGAATGAGCGTCAGCGAGCATGCCTTATTAAAAGCTGAAAGGTGGAAAGAGCTTGTTTGGCTCAAATTGATGTCAGTTAACGTATCAATTCGGAACTAAATTTGGGTAGAATGTTTATCTGGGCTACGAATGACACCAATAGAACTCGCCCAGCGCTAAGAAAATGTGTGCCCAGTGACGTACTTCAGAGGTAAAAAATATCAAGAATACTCCATTCCATGGAGCCCTGGAGCCAAGCCCCACCCCAGCAACGGAGCTTCAATGTTGCAGCAGGGGTTGTTTGATAATGGATGTTACAAGCTCAGCGCCTTCAACGTCTTCTTTTTGCTGTGATGTACACCGTAGGAAAGTTCTAAAGTGAACTTCAATTCTCCACTTCGCAAGTGACGCCGCTTTTTTTTCATGTCATCGGTCACTGAACCATACTCCTGCATCTCCCGTCTCATCAGGAGCTGGGTTGAACTCTTACTGGAAGGAAAGCTCCTTCGAAAAGGATGGGTATTGCTCATCGCATGATTTATGTTACTTCATACATACTTTCTCTAATTATATTATTTTCGCCTCTCCCATCTTAATCATTGCAATCACCATCGTAATTAAATCCAACTGTTCAAGGACAATCTGCTCCGAGGTAACGTCTTGTTCGAAGCTGAGGGGCTGATAGAATCGCAGCCTTACGAAATCGACTTTTCTAGCAGTTTCCCATCGGAATTCTAGCCCAGTTTTCCTTGTCTTTGCCCTTTACCCTGGAGGTTTTGGTCCGAAACTAACATGTACATTACCCATGAAACCCACAAGGCTAGGTGCGCATTTGGATTTTGGAACGGGCAAGCTTGGCTGAGTTCACTAAATGAGTCTATTCGCTTCGCTTCGATGTATTGCGTTGTTATCGGCCAAGGTGTAAGAACTATTTCACGAAGAGACGGGATAGATGCAGCAACCTTCACTTTGCCGACCAACCGGCTCTTTGGCTCCGTCCTCTATTGTTGCCGAAACGCCCGGTCCTTGTTGTCCTTAATGCTTTTCCCACTCGCACGGAATACCTCGAGCGCTTTCAACGTTACAATCCTCGCTTCGATTTGTTTCCGTCCTGCACGAAGCTTACTGCTATATCTATAAATTGCATCTCAGATCTTGGACACATTGGCCATCCAGGAAATCCCATTGGTCCTTTTCGACACGTTTACCGATACGGGCCTTCAGTGGAGTGCCGGTATTCCCCGCAATGCGACTCTGCGTGTTCGGGTTTTTGCGGACAACTTTGAAGACGTGATGGCTTCAATTTCTACAATTTCCCTCAGGCTGCTTCATTTCAGAACTCATGCTATCTGGTAGGCTAGGTACCCAATACCAGGGCCATTAATTATTCGAATCCCCCAGTCGCAAGCGGTGTTATTATCCAATCAGGGAAGAATACACACTAACCAGCCCGGCGGAATGCTCAAGTAATTGGCCGGTTTAGCCTGTCAAAGGCCAAAGTTATCATAATGCGTGAATACCTAACGTAAATTACATCCTCTTAAGCCGCAGCCGCAGCCGCAGCTCTTCCAAGTTTTTGAAACGTTCTGTCGAGATGCTACTTCAGCAAGATAGATGGCTGCAGGCAACCTTGAATCTCTTGACCAGCCTGGAACATTCTAATAGATGCAAATTAATGCGGCTTTCCTGAATGGGCATTTCTTTTGATGCCTAAGAAGTCTTAGAGGAGCTCACATGCTTGCAGTAAACGGCCTGTCCGCTGCCCGGGTCCCCGAATACATTGTCCTGCAGGGGAATGCGAAATTTTTCTGATAGGTCCGCTAATTGGTTCACACCCTTCAACATGCCGACGAACTCCTGCTGTCGACCGACTATATCGCGACAACTAACGTATCCACGGCTATTACATTATACAAATCGCATGAGGGATGGGTGTTTGAAAATAGTGCATATATTAGATTTTGGGGCTCCAATGTTGATCACCCAGCAAAGAGTAGATCGTCAGCAACTACCGGACTACGCTTCTGGTGCCCCATTTACTACTTGAGCCAAGTACAAGAATACGATGCTAGGCGTCGAATAAGTCCTTCATTTATATGGAACTTGGCACTGGCTCAACATATATGGAAACGTCTCAACTCGACACATCCTCACGTGGACGCTTGTGGATGATTCACCCCGCGAATAACTTGGCCCGGTCGTATGTAGGCGCAGCAGCAAAGACAAGTCCAATACCCGGGAATACTAACCATATAGTTGGTAAAGGGCGAATCTCAAAGGGTGTCACACTCTTGGCATGCGATGCCTCGACCAGTCCATCGTGTTATTCCACAGCTGTTTCTAACTACGAAAGAACGACATGCATGGCATTTACCCCGCCTCGTTCATGATGGTTCGTCTCTTGCTTTGTCGTGCGTGGACTTGCATGGTGGGCTTCGCGGCACCACTAAGGTCGTGCACCTTGGGTTTCGTCCAACCGGTAGACCACTGCACCTAGTTAAGCGCACTCGAAAACAATAGGCGCTTGTTTTAGACGTCAAGAAACATCAGTCACCACCATAATAATACTGCTAACCAAACGTTACGAGTCAGGATGTTTCTCTTAATTAAATCAACGTCCGGCGACTATCCTCATGTATGATAACATCATGACTTGAGCTGAAAATCGGATCTACAGTTGGATCTGTCGACTCGGCTACATTTCCGAGGTGCCACGGGGCGAGGCCGCCGTTAAACTTATGCAGGAACGGCCCGCATTTCGTGTGCCAGTTGGCTGGATCGTCGAAACTTGTTGCTCATGCCCACTCAACCAAACCAACGAAATACTTACTGTACCTAAGCTGCTAAGGTTGTGTTACGTGGTTTGAGTTTTTCATCTTTTCCTGGACGTTGCTCCGCATGCCTGTTTCCTAAAGCGCTATTCCGTCACAATGAGAAAAAAACTAACCATCCCACCCGTTTATGAGGACTAGCATGTGAGGTCATGCAGCCTGTGGGCTAGAACAGTCCAGTTCATCCCATTGTGGAGACCGGCAATGAGCTTATCTGGACTCAGCTTTGAGATCGCGTTTTCCAATCAATTGCGCCAAAGCCGTACAGCTTTGTCTTTTCCTCCTGACCCAACCAATCGGCCGTCCAGCGACCAATCCAATGCGTAGACTTCATCTTCGTGGCCGGGTAAATCGACCGATAGCTTGAAGGATCGCATGTCCCAAACCTTTAGCGTCGTATCCCTCGACCCCGAGCATAGCAAGCGCTGATATTCACATGTCAGCTTTAACTTCAAAAACACCAAACGTACTACAGTTCTCTAGTTTCGCGGGGTTCTCTGCGGGGAAATTATAATAGAAATAACCGAGATGCATCACTTACAGAATCGGCCGAAAATGCACATTGATATACAGGAGCAACCTATGTTATGTTAGCATCGGGATAATTCCTCAATAGTCGTGATAATAATAGACCGCATCGGGGGAATTTTGACGTACATGGCCTCGCAATGTCGTTAGGAATTTTCCATCGCTACCCATCACATTAGCCATATCCCATTTGTTTTAGGTTCTAACAGACTGATCGCCCATGAATCGCAGTAGATCGCCATGGTGCAGATAAGATGTAGAAGATGTAGATGACTTACCGACCCCATAACTTGATGTGGTTATCCCAACCAGCACTGGCAATCAAGTTTCCGTCTGGGGAGAATGAAACATGATTGACTTGTTTCTGGTGGCCCAACAGCCGGGCCAAAGGTTTCGTCCCCTGCGCCGGGTCCCAGAGGTACATCGTAAAATCATCGCTAGCCGAGATGATTTGCTCGGCTATCTTGCCCTGTCGCTTTGCGGCCTTTTCGAACCGCTCTTTCGCTTTCGCCCGCTTCTCCTCCGCTGATGCCGGCACGTTCTTTGTGTGGTCATAGAAGGCTGTCCGGAGAACAAAATCCGTAGATAACGCGAGATGGTTTACCCAATGGGCATGCGACGACAGGGTATGCTTCAATGTCCCATCTATTGCATTCCACACCTTGACCGTCTTGTCCTGACTTGCACTATAGATAAGGTCTGTTCCACCCCATCTGACGCAACTGACACTGCCCTATGCTGATGTTAGCCTTTTTATCTCATCGACGATCCGAAAATGACTGCTCACTTTATGTCCCGACAAAACGTGCTCTGTTATTCCGGTGTTCACGATCCACACTCGGATTGTAGCATCTTTGCTGGCGCTCGCTAATTTCGGTGTGTCATCACGCCACAGATGAAATGGTTGCCATGCGATGCTCGTGATCCATTTGACATGCCCATTAAATGGTCTGCCGACAGATTGGCCGGCCTCATTCCATATCCGAACGGTCTTGTCCATGCTACCAGTAGCCAGGTTTTGTCCATCACCACTCCAGGCTAGCGCCAAGACCCAGCCCGTATGACCTTTGAGTGTATACTTCGGCGTGCCGCTGTCCGTGTTCCATATTCTCGCCGTGTTATCGCCGGACCCAGTCGCGAGGAGACCACTCGTCTTGGGAGAAAACTGCGCCGCTAGAATTGCTTCCCCATGTCCTGGTATCTTGTTTGACATGCGCGTCACAGCTTGCACTTTGAAAACAGCCTGAGGCTCTGCGGCCAAGGTGATCGTCGTTTCGAAAGGATTCTCGATCCCATGCTTACGGAGGACGGCTAAGAACTCAGAAGGGGTCGGATAGGTGTCGATGATTGTATCGGAACTAGGTATATGTATCCGAAAACGATAAGGAGTAAATTCTTCGCGTTCCTATTCAGCAATGTCTTAGTGCTAGAGATCCTTCAAGCGGTGCAACGTATGGACAAATACACACCCTTCCTAACAAAGTGTTAAGTAGTAGCGACACATTCTTTTCGGTCGCATCGGCTAAGGGAACTTCGATTGTGTCGGCTAGCTGGTTTCCATCGTTATCTATGAATCTTGCCTTGAACGAGCCGGCTTCGATGACGGGGGGTGTGACGTCTTGCTGAATCTGGGAGCGCTCCAGGGCTTCGCGCCTCTGTCGCTTCGAGGGTGGAGGGGCAACTGTAGCCATTGTCGTGGGTTTCCCTTCGTCTAGTATGCAACTCTTATAGAAAACTCAATTGGCCAGTTGAAGAAAATGAATACGGCGACCGAAACAAAATCGATTTTATGGCGTACTGCTCTAGCAGCTTTTCTCTCCTGTTGAATTATGACTTCGCGGGGTGGTAATTCGCAGAGCAAGAATAAAAGTCGAAAATATTTATCTTATCGTTATCTTATCACTACCCTGGCTCGCGCTAGGCTCTAGCTCTCAAAGCTTCCCCAGTGCGAAGATCTTATTCCATCCTGTAGTTTCCTCCTTTCTCCTTTCAGACTCAGAAGAAGGCATTTGCATTTGCATTTGATCAATGTTGAAGAAGTTGCGTTCATTATTCTTGTAGGTAGAGGTAGGCACCAAGGTAAAATGATTAGAAACTTCTCGTCTAGTCTTTATTTATGTAAATCCATCTCTTCTACATCCATCCGTCTTGAACAACATCCTCGATTGTAGTCTCAATTTGGTTCAATCTTATATCCCGCCTAACAAGTGTTGAAATGAACCTTCAAGATGGATCATATTTCAATATCTTCTGGTTCAAGTTCAAGTTCTCACGTTGCATCTTCCCGTACTACGTCTTCTACTCCTCACCCTCGCAGTGCGCCCGGTACTCTTCTCAGGCCAAGTACATCCGCTAGTCAGATCTCATCCGTTTCACATAGCGGAAGTCGTTCTACTACATATCCGTCACAAGCTTCAGTTCAACGTCGCCGCGCCAGTACTACCACAGGACGTAAATCTCGAGCAACATCGTCGGTATGGGGTTCTGACTCACACGAGATCATCTGCGCTGTTGCCGAAGCCCGTTCCGTGTCTCCTGCCGTGGGCCTTGCGTTTATCAATATCACCACGAATGAAGCAATTCTAAGCCAAATCTGCGACTCGCAGTTTTATGTCAAGACTATCCACAAGATTCAGATGTACGAACCATCCAAAATCCTAATTGTCAATACAGCATTTTCTGCGAGTTCTAAGTCTAGTCTCCTTTCAATCATCGAGGAAGAACTTCCTGGTACGCCAATCGAGCCCCTCGATCGTAAGTACTGGTCCGAGAATGCAGGTCTTGAGTTCATCCAGTCTCTAGCATTTAGAGAAGATCTAGAAGCTATCAAGGTAGCAATCGACGGCAACTTCTACGCAACTTGCTCTTTCGCCGCAGTAAGTCTGCACATTGCCCATTTACTCGCATCCCTCTCTAATCGTCACTAGGCTATTAAATATGTAGAGCTAAGCTGCAATGTATCGATTATGTCACACTCACTTCGGGTCAGATATCAGCCATCGGAGAACACAATGATGATAGACGTATCCACCATCCATTCCCTAGAACTGATACAGAATCTACAGAATGCAAAATCCAAAGACTGTCTTTTTGGGCTTCTGAACCAAACCTTTACACCAATGGGCTCACGAATACTGCGAAGCAACATACTTCAACCCTCTTGTCAAGTCGAAAGCACTCTCATGCCTCGCTATGATGCAGTAGACGAACTCACTGTAAAAGAGGATATGTTCTTTGAAATACGCAAGGGTTAGTTTTAGTACACCTACTCTTGCGACATTGCTGATTTGGTTTAACAGCCTTGAAAGCGTTTATGGATGTGGAAAAGCTTTTGACCAATGTAAGCTTACTAGCCTGTGACCTTTCTGCTTGGCTAACTATCGACAGCTTGTCATTGTCAATAATCAATCGTCTATTTATGCTTCAGAGCAAGCCATCAACAGTATTCTTGGCGTCAAGGCTTTTGTCACCGCGGTCCCCTCTTTATACGAGGCATTAGGGGCCGCACGTGCGGAATTGCTAACTAGAATTCGCGAAATATGCCGCCCAGAACTCACTCAACCTATCACGGATCTCATCACAGTTACGATCAATGAGGACGTAACCGCGATGAAGTCACCCCTTGACATGAGGAACCAGAGAACATACGCGGTCAAGGTAAATCTAAACATTGGTTCCCAATTGATTCGCCTATTCTAAAGTTATTCGAAGTCCGGGGTTCACGGACTTCTAGATGTTGCGCGCCAAACGTATAAGGAGGCGACAGAAGACGTTCATCACCACGTCGAAAATATCAATAGTAAGTTGTTTTCCACACATTCGCCAGCCCTAGAAAATCTATCTGACGGTAAAACCCAGGCGACCATCAACTTACCGCAGAATTGAGGTTCGAAAATAATCGAAACTACTGGCTGCGGCTCAGACAGAGCGACCTTGAAGGCCGAGATGTTCCAGACGTTCTTATTAATCGTGTCTATAAGGGTCGTTGGTTGGAATGTCAAACGTTGCTTTTAGTTCAACTCAACCACCGCATTACAGATTCGACTAACGAGGCCATAATGCTCAGCGACAAAGTTGTCCAGGAGCTTTTGGACGCAATCCGAGTACATGTGCCCAATCTCTTTCGTATTTGTGAGGGAATTGCCCTTCTCGATATGATCGCGGCTTTCGGCCAGTCGGCTACAACCAGAGACTATATTAGACCTGAGATTGGCAATGCATTAGCCCTCAAAGGTGCGAGGCACCCTATCTCTGAGCTTGTAAGTCGAGACTTCATAGTTTTAAATAGTGGACACTAATAATTTCAAGGTTAACCCCGACCGATTCATTCCTAACGATGTTTTCGCAAACGAGCAACATCGCTTCCAGATCATCACCGGTTGCAACATGAGTGGGAAAAGCACGTATATCCGGATGGTTTCACTCCTTCAGGTCATGGCTCAAATTGGTTGTTTTGTACCTGCCCAATACGCATCCTTCCCGGTGATCCAACAACTCTTCGTGCGAATGTCCACAGACGACAGCATCGAGGCCAATATGTCAACGTTTTCGCTTGAGATGAGGGAGATGGCATTCATACTAAGGTATACTGAACCCAACCGAAGTGGAAGCATTCTAACATTTGACCCAGGAATATTAATGAAAAGAGCTTGACTATTATCGACGAACTTGGTCGTGGCACTAGCACAAGAGATGGATTGGCCATTGCGCTCGCTATTTCTGAAGCGTTAGTTCAAAGCCAATCTCTGGTGTGGTTCGCTACTCATTTCCAACAGCTAGGTAAGCAATCCGCTACAAATATATGGAATGCAATTGTAACAAGCGAAAAGCAAAAGTCTTAGGGAGTAGACCTGGTGTCTTGAATCTTCACCTTGCGACTGAAATGTACGATATGGATGACGGCAACCCGAAGATGACCATGCTTTACAAGGTTACGTCGGGTCCCATACAGGAAGAACATTATGGCTTGAATCTCGCCCGTGCTATTGGATTCCCAGATCGATTCATTGATATCGCGGAAGATATTTCGAATACGCTTGCGGAAAATATCGAGAGGAAGAAACAGACTTCCAAGTCCAGGAAGTTGCTTCGACGGAGGAAGCTAATCTTGAACTTGCACGATACTCTTACCCAGCTCCAAGAAGCAGACATGGATGATTCCACTTTGGGCAGCTACTTGAAAAAACTCCAAGATGAGTTCGTTTCTCGAATGGACGAGATCGAGTCCGATGCGCAATCTGTCGAGCGTGAGGCTAGCGTCGAGGAAGCCGAGTAAATTGGTAGCGGATTTTTCAATGTACCGGACGCTTTGCTATCGTTTGCCCACCACCTAAACTCGTGTGGTGGCCATGCCATATTGCAAATTCACTTGGCTAAATCTAGAGGTTATCGAGATGCTATTTATCTGACTCACGTTAGCTTCGAAAATCGGCGAGGTTTCCGGCTGTTTAATTAATAGCTTTAGTAATCTACGGACATAAAACTTAGCTATATTTTACACGCATTATCGATTTTATAATAAAAGGTTTAAGCTTAAAATGTATATTTAAATTCATATAATAATTCTTATAAGTTTTAAGGTTTTTAATTCTTTTATAATTTTAAGTAAAAATCTTTAAACTTATTTATGCTTAAATTTAATAATATAAAATATATTAAACTTTTTAAATATTTTTATATTAATATAACTTATATATATAAACGTTATTTTTTTAATTTATATATATTAATAATATTTTAATATTTTATTTTAATTATTAATTATAATTATATAAATTAATTAATAATTTTTTAACATTAATTTTTATATAATATTATTTTTTTTTTAAAGCTTATTTTTAAGCGTTATTTTATATTAATATTAATAAAATTACGAATAATTTTTTTTAAATTTATAAATTTATAAATTTATTTAAATTTAATGC